>JAJPUD010018157.1:0-17283 GCA_023553655.1 Myrmecobius fasciatus
AAAAAAGTTTTAATAAAAAAAAGAAAAAAAAGAAAAATTATCCATGCATAGGTTTTGAAAACAAAAAGCTTTAATAATAAAAATAAATAAATAATAAATTTAGAGGCAAAAAAAGAATTTTGGTTTTCAAGATCTCTCTTAAGAATTTTAGAATTGATTGCACAGCAGAAACAGCAAGATTATATGATTATCAACTCTGACGGACTTGGCTCTTTTCAATAATGAGGTGATTCAGAGTAATTTCAATAGACTTGTGATAAGAGAGAACCATCTGCATCCAGAGAGAGGACTGTGGGAACTTGGGGTGGATCATAACATAGTATTTTCAACTTTTTTGTTGTTTGCTTGCTTTTTTTTCCTCATTTTTTTCCTTTTTGATCTGATATTTCTTCTGCAGCATGGTAATTATGAAAATATGTATAGAAGAATTGTACATGTTTAGCTTCACATCTAGACGTGAAGCAAGAGTAAGGGAGGGAGAAAAATTTGGAACAAAAGGTTTTACAAGAGTGAGTTTTGAAAACTATCTTTGCATGTATTTTGAAAATAAAAAAAAAGTATTACTAAATTTTTTTTAAAAAGATTTGATTGTACAACATGGGAAATACTGCCATAGAATGGCCCAGCATGGCAAGCTCTCATCATAGAAGGTGCCGTGCTCTATTAACAAAGAATGGAATTAACTCAGAAGAAATGCAAGATTTGCAGTTAGAGAATCTACCCCAATTGTTTTAGAAGTTATTTGTGCCTGATCTGCGGCAGAGTATTCTGAGCTCATATTGGTCTGATCAGCATAGTCAGACGCACTGTGAATTGACTCTAACATAGTGATGTCATTTTGGTCCTCTTTGAGAATGAAGGTCAACAACCAATGAAAGTATTAGTGTCTTCCTTCCCCCTTTACTTTTTATAGATCTATATCTGTATCTATTTCCATATATACGTATGTATACAGACATGCCTTGGAGATATTTCAGTTTCCATTCCAAACCACCACAATAAAACCAATATTGCAATAAAAAATGTTTTAGTTTCTTAGAGCATATAAAATTATGTTTACACTTATTGTAGTCTATTACGTGTGCAATAATATATCTAAAAACCAAACCAATATAAATACCTTAATTAAAATATTTTATTACTAAAAAAATGCTAACCATCATCTGAGCCTTTAGTGAGTTATAATCTTTTTTTTTTTGCTGGTGTAACATCTTGCCTTAATGCTGATGGCTGCTGACCAATCAGGGTAGTGGTAGTTGCTGAAGGTTGAGATGACCATGGCAATTTCTTAAAATAAGACAACAATGAAGTTTGCTGTGTCAATTGATTTTTCCTTTCAAGTGAACACTTAGAGGCCATTGCACAGTTATTAATTGCTCTAATTTTAATATTGTTATGTCTCAGGTAATAGGGAACCCTGAGGAGAGGAAAAAAGATAGGAATGACTGATTGGGTAGAGCAGCCAGAACACATGAAACATTTATTGGTTATAGACATAGGTTTGCCACAAACCTTAAATTTGTAAAAATCAAACTAATAAACAAACAAAAAAACAAAGCAAAATGCAGCAAGAAGAGGTATGTGTGTGTGTGTGTGCTCAATCCAGTCCCTTCTCCCCCACCAGAATATAAGTTTCTTAAGGACAGAACCTATTCTATTTTGTCTTGGTTTTCCATATCTGAAACATAGATAACCTAGCATCTGAAACCTAGATAAACAATAATTGCTGCCTACAATGAAGTAATTGGGACCAGAACATAGAACTTTAGACTCCCATCCTGGGTCCTTTCTCAGAAGATTAGGTATTCTCCTACACTTAAGACAATTTTGAATAAAATTTTGCTAATGGAGTTGTAAATTGCTCATTGTCTTAGAAGAAAACTGTTCCTTAAAAACCCAGGCAAAAAGGTAAAATAGTTGTAATTATCAAAGAATTTCCCTGAAATTGGTGGTTACCAGATGCTAGCTTTCTTTCAATAAGCTGGACCTAATATGCAAGTGTAATTCTGCAGTATTTTAATCACCTCTCAAGGAATAATGAGCCCCAATGTGGACTTCTGGATTGGGCTGAAGACTGGTTATTTTCTCAAAGTATATTTTCTCTCTCATTTATGATGGCAAAGAGTCATTTCAAAATATATGTAATTTTAAGTCCAATGAACCAAGTGCAAAAAATTAATCAGACTTACTTAGCTAAGGCCAGTCGCTGTCATTTTGTTCACATTTGCATTGCATTGGGGGGAATTTTCTCTCAGGAATCTCTGTACAAGGAACCACAAATGCATTTTAGCTAGGGTCCCTTTGAGCAGGGGAAGATGGAAAGCTTTAATTTTTCTTAATAGAAAGAGGCTTGCAATTTCTTTTAAAATTAGATAATTTTTCTTGGTTGTAATTCTGGGCACTTGCTGATTTGTAGATGAGATAATGCCAGGAGATCTCAAAAGTTATCACAGGTATAAACACAGAAAGAAAGCAGGAGCCATTTTCTTATTAAATTTTTGCTGGGTAAAGAAATAATAGGTTTGCCAACCTTGGAGTTCTCTTGCTGGAAAAATCATTTCAAAGTCATGCTCCCCTCAAAAGAGGGCCTTGTACAATGTCCTGATGGACTGCAGAAAAAGATGGGTGAAAGAATTTGGTTGTCAAATACTTAAATGAACTTGTGCATGATTCAAACTGAAAAGTTAGCCAGCCTTACAAAACCCATTAAAAAGCCAATCAGTTCCTCATTGGACACTGAAAAGAGTGGGAGTCTGGCCTACTGCCTGATGCAAGCTGAGCTGGTTTAGCTGTGAATGACCCCCTTAGTTTGATTTGAACCAGTAGTTTTCAAAGTTAGGAGCTTGTAGGTCCCAGAATTTGGAAGGGAGTAAAACCCTTCAATCAGCATTCTACATTAAGGGCCTTTTGTTCTTTTATTAATAATCAACAATTTCCTCCCTGTTTGGAATATATTAGCAAATCAATCAGAAGCACTCATTTCAATATGCTGGCCACCTTGGAGTATATGGGGTGTTCAGTGTGTCAGGGCTTGCTAAGTCAGAGTTGCTCATCTGCAATTGGCGTCTACCTGATGCACTAAACCAGCTTGAGGGTAGCCAACAGGCCTCAAATCCATCAATAAGTTAGAGGTAGCAAAGACTTTCCCTAGTGGAATGAACAGATGAGAACAATTTGTTCCAACAGTCTTGTAGGGAGCTGAAGCAGATGCTGTGGAATGCTTAACAGCTTGGTCATGCATCCAAAGCACCAATGACATCCAAGGCATCCCAGGCCATTGACAGTTGTTCTGACTTTGTCTTGCCACTAGACTTTGGTGCCTCTGGAAAAGAGAGTGAGCCTGACAACTTTGTGCTATTAACCTCACTTAAATCCAATTTATGTCCAAGTCAAGACCACTCCATGATGTTACTGGTCCTTTATGAAAATGAAGATGAAAAACAATACCTCATAGACCAGGGATTCTTAACTGTTTTTTGTGAATCATGGGTCCCTTTGGCAGTCTGGAAATCCTATGGATTCCTTCTTAGAATAATGTCTTTAAATGTATAAAGTAAAATGTGTAGGATTACAAAGGAAAGCAAATATGTTGAAATACAATTATCAAAATGGTGAAGAAAAAATGTCTGAATATCAGATTAAAATGCTGATTGGAATCTCTGGCTTTATCCTTATGTGCATCTTAAAATGTTCACCAAATAAAAGAGTCACTAAATTAAAGGTTTAATTCTCCTTTGTTTCCTTCCCTGATTTATAGAAAATGGCTAAAGCATCTGCTTAGTACTAGGTATATGATGGGACATGGGCAGCATGTCATACTGAGTTTCAAGGGTGTCAGCTATTTACACAAACCTCGATACTTTTCTATCTTTATGGTTCTCACCTCTTCCTTTTCCTTTCCTCCTTCACTTGCTTCTTCCTTCTCCCCTTTTCTTCCTGATTTTTTATTACTTCCACTTGCTTTCTTTTCTATCTTCCCTTCTTTTCTCTTCTCTATCCGATTCTATTCAATTCAGTTCAACATTAATTAAGCACCTGGTAGGTAAAAGAACAGGGACCTTGGCTGCTAGAACAAAACAGTAAAAAAAAAAGCAGGTTATGTCTTTGAGGTATGTGTATTTTTTGGCAATTTTTCCTGTCCCTTCCTATTAGCCAAGCAGAATGCTAATACTTTCCTCTTGCAATACTTTCACTTTGACCTGGGACTTCTGGAATTTGAACATAATATTCCTTGGAGTTTTCATTTAGGGATCTCTTTCAGGAGGTGATTAGTGGATTCTTTCAATTTCTATTTTATCCTCTGGTTATGGAATATCAGGGCAGTTTTCCTCTTAATTTCTTGAAAGATGATGTCCAATCTCTTACTTTGATCCTGATTTTCAGGTAGACTCATAATTTTTAAATTATCTCTCCTGGATCTATTTTCCATGTCAGTTGTTTTTCTATTGATGCATTTCACATTTTCTTCTCTATTTTTCCATTTTTTTGGTTTTGCTTTATTGTATTTTGATTTCTCATAAAGTCATTAGCTTCCATTTGTTCAATTCTATTTTTTAAGAAATTATTTTCCTCATTGAGTTTTTGTGCCTCTTTTCCCAATTGGCCAATTTTGGTTTAAGGCATTCTTCTCCTCATTAACTTTTTGCATTTCCTTTTGTACCTCTATCAATTCTTTCCCTAATTTTCCTTGATTTTCAAAGTCCCATTTGAATTCTTCCATGACTTGAGCCCAATTTTTATTTTTCTTGGACCAGGGTGGGGGGTGCACCGTGCCAAGCTTCAGGGGTTCTGTGCAGCTGTTTTCAGAAATCCTATGAATGTGACCACAAATACTCTTTTCTGCCCTGGAGCTGTTAGGTGTGTCCCCACTCCACTATAGAACCCCCCCACCCTGGTCCAAGAAAAATAAAAATTGGGCTCAGGCCATGGAAGAATTCAAATGGGACTTTGAAAATCAAGGAAAATTAGGGAAAGAATTGAGAGAGGGAAGGGCTGGAGCTCTGCTAACTGCTCTGGGACTGCACATCAGACTCCCAACTTGTTGCCATAGACCTCTGCCAACCTTCTGAGAGATCCTGCCTCACTGATGCTGGGATGTGGGCTGAAGATAGAATTGGGGCTGGGCTGGAGCTGAGCTGGAATTGCACGCTGGGCTCCCACTGTGGTTCCACAGACCTTTTCTGCTGGCCTTCCAGGTCCTTTCTGGTGTCTCTGAGCTGAGAGGGAGTAGTTTAGGGGAGAGGTTGGGCAAGCTCCAAACTTTACTCCAGCATCTTGGCTCTACCCCTGCTACTACTTTCCAAATGGTTCATTAAAAGGTAAAACAGTGGATCCAACCTTGGAGAACCTGTGAAGCTCTTGTGCAACAAGTCTGTTGTGCCATAAGCTCAAGAAATGAAAAAAAAAGGATAGTGGGTTCTGGTGTCAGAAGCTCTGGGTTAGAATCCCAAGACTGATGACATACATCTGGAAGAATTTGGATAAGTCATTTAATTATTCTGGGCCACTGCTTCCTTATTTTGAAAAAGAGGAGAATCAGACTAAATGACTTCTGTATCTATTCCATAGCACAGGTGATTTGTAAGATATTGAGAAACACAACCCCCAAATAGTATCCTTCTAAGTTGGTGGTCACAGCTAAAATTCTGTCAGGTTTTTTCCTCTGGGTGTGTCACCTAAAATACAAATAAATTATCTGAAAGGAGTCATTAGTCATTAACAGCTTATATCCAATGAATTTATCAACACAGCTCAAGGTGGTATAGGAATGTATACAGAGCAAATGAGTTTTAATTGAGGTAAAGTGTGAAAGGGGGAAAGCATTGGGTATGGAAAAGGAGGAGAGAATTTTAAAAAAAAACTCTATTTAACTATCTGTAGCACATCCCAATGGCATAGAGTTAAAACTAATCTTTCCTTGCCATGACTGTGACCCTTTCACTTTGTGATTATCATAATCTTATTGAATGCAGAGATCCTGTCTTATCAAATTTTATGTCTCCTCCACTGCCTAATCAAAGATTATGCACAAAGTAGGTACATTTCACCCTGCCTCCTTCCTTGCAGAGATAGAAGACTATGGGTGTGTAATATTGCATATACTATGAGATTCAACTGGTATGTTGGTTAGTTTTACTGAACTGATTTTTTCATCTTTTTCAAGACTTTTATGTGGGATGATTCTAAGAAGGGCAGGGGAGACAAAGATGATATAAAAAGAAAAGATTAGTAAGAATAAAAAATAAGGGTAGGCTCAATATCCCTTCTCCTAAAGTATAACAAAAGTATAGACATAATCTTCCTAGTAGTACTATTTCCAAAAAATGTTCATTTCTTAAAGAAATCTGCTGTATCTGAGATACTGGTACTGTTTTAGAATTCAAATGGGACACTGGCTTACTTTGTAGAATTCAGAAAAACCTCCATCCCCTCTTCTCAATAATTAATGCCAATTAAAAGTGTAAAATTAATTGATGTTTTATTGCCTAAGCTTTGAGAGTATGAAGGCTTCCTTTATTTGTCTTGCCCTGTGCTAATCATGACATGGCAGTTGGGAGAGTCTTAGACTCATGCCTTCTGCTTTTACTTTCTGAGCACCGTGTTAAAAGGTAAAAATGGAGCCTACCCTGGGGGACCTGGGAGGCTCTGAGCCAACAAGTCTATTGTGCCATAAGCTCAAGGGCCAGTGAACTATAGTCTCAAAGTAAGAGGAAATTATGGCGGCTGTCCCAGACTAACACATGTTCCACATTTCACTTTCTTTCATTAAAAATGATTAAATGAATTGGAAGTTGTTAATGGTAAGTGTTCATGATTTAGAGGTACTGTATAGTCTTGATTTGGTGCTACTAAGAAAGTCAAACATTCATTACTGTTAATGAGAATTAAACGGAGTCTGTCGTTTATCCCCTACAGAGCCCCATTTGGTTATGCTTGATCATTCCCATCAATTCACAACAACAAATATTCTTTGAGGGCCTACTGTGTGCAAGGCATTAGCATATCCAAAATTTGGGCTTGACAGCCAATGAGAATGATTCCTGGTCTTCTTTGTGGTCTAAAAGATTTAGTTGTTGACACAGATGATACTTAGCTGTCTTATCTCTACTTTTATTCTATAGTATTTTGTCAGAGCTTTCATCTCACTGACATGGCTTCTCCCTCCACTAACAAATCACAATCCAGTCTTTCTTTCTCATCTCATTGTATTCTTGTAGCATCATATTACGTAGAGTGATGGCCAGAACCTTGAACTTTGAGTCAGAAATGCCTGTAGCCCAACCTTACCTGAAATGCTTATTAACAGTGTGATTTTAGATTAGAAACTTAATTTTTCCTAGCTTTAGTTTCCTCATCTGCAGAATAGGAGTGACAATAGTACCTATTTTCTAGGGTTTTGGTGAGGTATAAATGAGATAATCTATGTAAATTGCAAATCTTACAGTGTTATAGGAAGTGTTAATTATTATTATATATATTTAGGGTTAGAAAGCTCTTCAGGGGTCATCTAGTCTAATCTTTTCATTTTACAAATAAAAAAAGAAGTTAAGGGCTTTGGTCAAAGTCACACAGGTAGTAAGAAGCAGAGGCAGGTTTTCAATCCAATTCTAACTCCAATTTTACTATCATTTATAATATACTATGCTACTACCAGTGTTACTCATCTATAGCTTTCCATAAGTCCTCTACTAATTATCTACTCAATGTACCAGAGACTCTCCTCTTATTCTTTCACTATTTCTTATATGCCATAGCAAGGTTCAGATGATACATTTGTTATCTCCCTATTTTGTTCCAGCACTGACCACCCAAATCCTGTTATAAACCTACATTGTCCTTGATAATGTTCTCAGTGTCACTTTCCAAAAATAAATCATCCATCCCTGACATGACATCCCTGACATAAGGCATCCTGTTTACAGCCAGCTATTTCTTTCTTTCTATTATCCTTTGAAACCTACTAATTTTAGTTCTTTTGAGATCATTGCTACCATTACATACCATGCCACGAAAAGACATTTAACATCACAGAAAGAGTTTAAAAAAGTGTGTGTGTGTGTGTGTGTGTGTGTGTGTGTGTGTATGTGTGTGTGTGTAAGAGAGAGAGACAGTGACAGAGACAGAGACAGAGACAGACAGAGACAAAGAGACAGAGAGAGTGACAGAGAGAGAGGAGATGGAGAGATAGACAGAGAGACAGCAAGACTGACAGAGAGATGGAGCGATGGAGAGAGAGAGAGAGAGAGAGAGAGAGAGAGAGAGAGAGAGAGAGAGAGAGAGAGACAAAGAGCCAGTGAGAGAGAGAAAAATAGAGACAGAGAGACAGAGACAGAGACAGATAGAAAAGGAGAGATAGAGACAAAGACAGAGAGACTGAGAGACAGAGAGAGACAGAGAGACAGAGACAGACATAGAGAGATGGAGAGAGATAGAGACAGACAGAGACAGAAAAGAGAGAGAGAGAGAGAGAGAGAGAGAGAGAGAGAGAGAAAAGGAGAGAGAGAGAGAGAGAGATAGAGAGAGAAAAGGAGAGAGAGAGAGAGAGAGAGAGAGAGAAAGGGAGAGAAAGGGAGAGAGAGAGGGAGGGAGAGAAGGAGAGAGAGAGATTGAAAGTTGGAGGAAGGGAGGGAGTGGCAGAGAGGAGAGATACACAGAGAAAGGGAGAGAGGGAGAAAGAAAGAGCTATCCATATTAAATGCTTCCCAAATGCAGTCCTGCAAAATTTCAGGTTATAAAACAGTATTCTTATGCATTGTTTATTGAAAGCATAGTAACTGATGAACTAAATCCATAGTCTGCCCATCCCAAAGTATGGCATAATCTGGACAGCATCTATTCTTCATCTACTTGGTGTTTCCAGCAAAGATAGCTATACCAATTTCTTTTAAGAGACTCTCATCAAAGAGATTCTGTAGTTTGCCAAGGCTCAATTTTATCAGTCAGTATCACTCAAGAATCTCTCTGTTAATAAGGAATTTTTCTTCCATTTAAACTTTGTTTAGGGCAAACTCCATTCATGACACTAGTTAACACCTTTGATGAGCACATATCTCCCTGTTTTGGGGTTTCAACACACATGAATCCTGTCAATGAATATTAATACTTAAGGCTTTATTAAACAAGGAAGGTAAACTGGCTCAAAGAAATGACCAGAAATTAAAAGGCAAATGAAGTTATGTAGCAGGCACAGACTCCTTCCTTCCCTTCCACTCAGGTCAGGTCAGTGGTAGGTAGCACTAGGGTTGGATTGTGTTTGAATTTGTTCTGATTAGCCACCAACCCTGTCAAACCAATAAACAACAAGGAGGAAAATTATCTGGTTCTTTGGCCAAATAAATGAATGTGGTTATGTAAGGCCAGAGCAAGGCAAGAAGATGGTGAGGTTTAAAAGCAATTAAGTTCTGGATAAATAAGACATGGATCTTGCTGTCCTTGTAGCTGCAGATGTTCCTTCTCTTGGTAGGCTGCAAGCCTTTTGTGGACTATTAGGTGGTTTGAACTTGTCTAAAATGTTCTACACTCCCAACTCCACCCTGCCTCTTACAAGGTTTACAAAAAAGGGGAAGAATTACAAAAGATGTTTTCCCCACTCTATAGGTTTCCCTGTTGGAAAAGGAACATGTAAGTTTCTCTTTCATCTTGCAAATGGACCTATACTTAGTACTGCAGAACATTTGGATAACAATGGAACAATTGGAAAGTTCCAATCAACCAGAATCCAAATGGTAATTTCCACATGATACCACAAATATGGTTCTTTTGATATATCTGAGTGTCTGGTATCATATAGATGAACCTGGGATATTATTAGAGAAGAAAATATAAATGGAACAGCAAATACTCTCATTAGTTTTTGAAACTTCAGAAATGTTCTAAATTCTCCTTGCTAAGCTAATGGTCAGAAAAATGAATGCAGATGTTGATTTAAGTCTGCTAACGATTAGAAAATTAGCAGGCTCTTTCATTTAGGGCATTTTTTCCTCACTCTTTTCTTTAGGAACTATTAACATTGCTGAGAATTTCAATTTTATCTTACATCTGAAGAGATGGATGTGACTTAGGTTTTCCCATTTTGATTATAACTAAAAACGACTCATGTGCATGCTCACTTCAGTAGCCATGATAGTTAAACTTTCTCTGCTTCCCTTCCCTTCCCTTTCTTTTTTCCCTTTCCCTTTCCCTTCCCTTGCCTTCCCTTCTCGTCCTTTCCCTTTTCTTCCCTCCCCTTCCCTTTTTCTTTCTTTTTCTTTTATTTTCTTCCTTTCTCTTTCCTTTCCTTTTCTGTTCTTTTCTTTCTTTGTTGTTTTAATGCTATTTTTCCCTTGGGGATTGTCACAAGAACCCTCACAAGAATGGCAATTTATTACAGCATGAGAAAATGTCTATAAATCCTTAAGGACTTGTCATATTAGAAAGAATTTAACTTCACAGCATGGGCAGAAAAGTTGTAGAATCAATGATAAAAATAAATAAGGAGCAGCGGGTAGTCTAAATTGATATTGACAATACACAATGCAAGCTATCTCTACCTTATTATGCTTGCCATAACCCTATAGGGAGTCTGAGGCTGGCTAATATTTTGTCATGTTAGGAAAAAGTTTTGAAGAATATCATTTTTGAATATGCTATATATTAGGTTCCTTTGTGTATGTGAAATGGGACTGGATATCCCCAAAGCTGTAATTCCTGTTTTAGCTGCAGGTCTCTTAAAGTTGTAGCAATTTCCTTTATTTGGAAAGGAATAGGGATTGCAGACAAAGCCAAGTTACTATCGATAATGTGCTTAATGTCAGTCAAAACAAATCCAGAGGAGAATTCAAAATGGACTGCTTTATTTTTTTCTCTCCTAAAATAAGAAAATCTGAGTTGGAAAGAGAACTACAAAGGGGGAAAGTAATAAGAAAGTAAACCCTCAGTAGTCCTACAAAGTGATTTAAATAACCACTGGTCATCCAAGAAGTCTGACCAGTGAGAAATCAGTACACTGTCCATCACATAGAAGGTGGGATAATTGCCCTACCCACAGTACTCTGGAGCTTATGGGGCTTTGGAACTTGTGTTTGCATATTATGAGCTGGATCAAGGCTGTAAGATTTGGACAGGGTTATAAACATGCTATCATAGCTTCACATACTTAATTGAACACTTACCTGCCAGGGTGATACAGAGTTTATATTGTTCATTGGGAATTTAGAAAGACTCCTGGGACAAATTGTCATCTAAATGTCCTTGGTTGTCTCTTCATTTGCAAAGCCAACCATTACAATTCTTGGGGGTGGAATAGTGGAGAGAGAGACACACCTGGCTGTCATATCTGATAGCATTTTGAAATGAGGGGTGAATTGAAATTGGAATTAAGTGGTCATATGAACCATCAAACCTTGCACACTGATTTCATGCAAAGCAATAAAGCTACAATTGGATTTATGAGATAACATTGAGGAAACATCTCTAGAGATTGACATTGCTAACTTGACAGGAGACATTTCCTATTTGTGTTAGGTTTTGCTGCTGCCAATTTGGGGTGACCACTCTGTCTCCATAATTAGGCCCTGCCTGAAGCATCAAACAAAAAGAAATCATCAGGGGGGGAAACATTGACCTGAGCTTTTAGAGCATCTTTCAACAGTTGTCATAAGCCAGACTATCACAGAACTCTCTATGTATCCTTTGAAACATCAAACAGACGGATTCTGAGATACTTTATACAATGAAGTCTTATAAAAATGATAAACAGTAATATGGGATGTTATGAAAAAATTATGGAAGCCCAAATATTGGGCCACCAGTCTCCTGATAAGCAATTTTAGGATTGTGATCTTTAGAGAATTAACCTTTCAGCTACTCTTTTGCCTAACAGTCTAGGAATTACAGCTTTACCACTGACACTGGTAGAAATATTAGGGCAGTTAATGGATAGGATCATGTAAATCCTTAGAAAACTCATCTGTATTTGGTAGGAGATGCAACTGCCTAGAGTGATGAGCCAACAGATCAAAGCTTCCCCCTCTTAAAACATGATCAGGTTAGGAGGGAGAAATTAATTTATTGAAACTTTAATTCAACTTATGATTTACTGGAAATAAAAAACTTTGAGTATCCATGCAGTCCTTCTCCTGCTCCAAGGCAATAGTATTTTTTCAAAATTATCCATGCCTGCTTGCAAAAATGGTTCTTCCCTTTCTTACTCCATAATCTTAATCCCGAATAGAGGATAATTGTCAAGTTTTTGTTGTTAGTATGGTCAATCAGGCATATAATTTTCCTAATATTGAACCAGCCCTGAATTTCTGGTATCAATCTAGCCTGATTCTAGTGTATTATTTTTGTGACATATTACTATAATATTCTTGCTAGCATTTTATTCAAAAGTTTCGCATCATAATTTATTAGAGAATTTAGTCTGTAATTTTCTTTCTGTTTTAGCTCTCCTTGGTTTAGTTGCATTCTTGTCTATCTTTAGTTCTTTCTAGAAATTTAGAAATGATGCTGCTTTTCTGATACTTTTCCTTCCCTTCCCCAACCAACCAAAGTTTTCCCCTGCTAGCTCTTTTGAGAAGATGGCCCTGGAGATGGAGTTGAATAACTTTCTTCTTTTGATATGGACTGATTCCTCTTGGTAGTCACTCATATTTGTTGTAATTACTTGCTGCAGAACTAATCTGTCTAGTGTAGTGAGAATTTTTTTTAACACGTTACCATTTTAAAAGCTTCCAATGTCAAAAAACATATTTACTGGTGTTGGTTCTCCATATACCAATACAATCTATACAGTAGGAGATAGTGGGTTTCCAATTCTATAGGTCATTAAGCAAATGTTGGCTGACCATTTCTCAGATATGCTGTCAAGTATATTCTTGTTCAGGTATGGGTTAATCTAGGTAACCTCTCTAGGGTGTTTTCAACTTTGAGATTCTATGATTCAAATCATTTTTCCTCCTCCCCATCCCCACACAAATGCTTTCTTATGCTGTCGTCTTGTGTTTTGACCAAAATAATTCATTGCCTGTTAGCAATCGTCTGGTGATGGAGTGGTCTCAATTTGTCTTTGGACAAATGACATAAAGTCCATTGCTGGGGTGTATTTGAAGTTTTTCCAGCCTGTTAGAACCTTTTGGAGCTTACACTCCACTGGTATAACCTTTGAAAATTCATGGTTATCTCTATGATAGTGAAAAATAGGAATACAAAGACAAGTAAGACATACTCCCTGCCCTTAAGGACTTTACAATCTAATAGGAAAATGATAATAAAGATAATAATAGCTAACATCTGGATTGTCGAATGCTATAATGTTATCTCACTTGATTATTACAACATCCTTGTAAGATAAAGAATTTAAGTGATGTATTCAGGAACACAAAGCTAGTAAATGTTTGAAGTAGAACCTGAATGCAAGTCTTCCTGAATTCAAGTTCTTTGCTTTTATGCACTGGACCATCTAAAAGCTTATGTGCCACTTTAGTAGAAATAAAGCAGAGACAAAAATAACTTTAATACAAGGTAGAATATGATAATTCCCCAAAAGACATATGAAATGTACTATGACAGTGGAGGGAGGGAAAAAAGAATCATAGAATTTGAGAGTTAGAAGCAATCTCAGTGGCCATAAGAGTGCCCACTCTAACAAAGTCCACAAGTAGTTGTCTATGAAGACCTCTAATAGAGGGTGACTTCTCACCTCTTGAGATAGTCTGCTCTACTGTTAGTCAGCTCTAGTTGTCAGAAAGCATTTAGAAACTGAAAACAAGATAATTTTTTTTTAATATATTCTGTCTTGGCTGTTAAGAATTATAACAAAAATCTAGCAGAATCAGAAAGCATTATGTTTCCTGGGAAAATTTTATGGGTTCCTCTCTAAGGTCTGGAGTAAATGTTATGTTCTACATTCATGTGAGTCTTATAAATCTGAAAAGCAAAGCATGAATTGTCACTTATTTTCTCCTCCATTCTCAGCCTGTAACCTCTTTGATGGCAAGTAACATATGGTATTTATCTTCATATTCTTCATATAAGTCCTAGCAGATAATAGGTTGTCAATAAAGGTTGGTTGGAACAGTTAACTCAACAACTTTGATAACTTCCAGAGCTCAACAGAGCTCTGTTTATAATATATAAATAAATAAAATTATAAATAAGTTTATATGTAAACTTATTTATCCTGGCTAACTTCAAAATCACAGTGGAACATGGTGAGCTTCATTCATTTGTGACAATTTTAACCATCAAGATCACTCAGGACATCATTTGGCTAGCCCAACTTAGTGACTACACATAGAATGTGGTTATTATAGAACATGTTTACTTTAAAGATCTGCTATTTCACCTATATGGGGCCTCTTTTCACTAACACAGACTTACATTGAGGAGTCCAAAGAGCTTTTGTTTGTGTGAATGATATGTATTGATATTTACCAAATTAGAATTTAAAATTATACATTTCTAAAATATGTATTTCATTTAAAAATAACAATATTAAACATATTCTGTTAACACAAAATATTTTTAATGAAAAATAACTATTTTCCAAAGCAAAATAAATTACTGAAAAGAGTGACATTTTACATACACATATATTTATGTATATGCATACATATATTTGTAAATCTTTTAAATGTATAGTTTACAAGAAGACATCTAGATTCTCATACCTGCTTTTTGTATTCAATCTGTTGTGATGTTGTTGTGTTGAAATGTTTGAAGATCTGTCCTCATGCAAATATATAGTTAGAAAAGAAAGAATATTTTTTATTTTTATTTTTAAACAAGTTTTTATTGATGTCTTTTTTGCATGCTCTATTGAATTTTTAAATTTAGATTAAACTTAATTTCTCAATTGCATTTTACTGTCATTTTTCACATTAAATATTTCCCAACTACATTTTAATTTCAAAACTTGGAGCTTGGTATCTCTTTACAAATCGTCAGATTAAGAGCTGGACAGATCTTGGAGGATGTTTAGAGAAGAAGAAAAGAACAGCAGTACAGCAGCAGAAGCAGCAATATCAGCACCTGTGTCCCTCTCATCTCTATGAAGAAGTAGGAGATGTTCTCTCATATCTCCTTGTTCAAGTCATTCTTGATCTTTATGATTTTGTTATATTCACTTTTGACATTTTTGTTTATGTGGTTGTTCTTTCCATTTACATTTCTGGAGGTATTGACTTTACTTTCTTGATTTTTTCTTGACCCTGCTTACTTTACTCTGCAGCATTTCCTATAGATCTTTCCATGCTTCTCTACATTCATCACATAAATCATTTCTTACAATACAATAATGTTCCATTATATTCATGGACAACAATTTGTTTAACCATTCCCTAATCAATGGGCATCTACTTTGTTTCCAATCCTTTACAATCATAAAAAGTGATACTATAAATATTTTTGTTGTTTATAAGAGCTTTCTTCTCACAGATAGCTTCCTTAGGATATAAGACCAATAATTTGCACCTGTGGTTCAGAGCGTATGGACGTTTTAATCACTTGAGTTCCAAATAGCTTTCCAAAATAGTTGCACCATTTCACAATGGTGAAGGTACATTACCGTACCTACATTCTACAACCTCTTAAACAGTGACTGTTGTCATTTTAATTTTTGGTCACCTTTACTAATTTGCCGAGTGTGAGGTAAAACAGAGTTATTTTGGTTTACATTTATCTTAATGATTTGAAGCATTTCCATGTGTTTTGCATTTTTAAGAAGGTACATATTAACAAGCAAACAACATCTTAGTATTAATGTGGGAATAGATTTGGTTTTGCATAACTCCTTAAAGAGTCCCAGGGACTTCCAGTGGTTCACAGTCTATACTTTGAAAATCACTGCTTTAGTGTATTTTTTAGAAGTTACTGTAATAAAGATTTTATTCAACATTTGGTGGCCAATTTCTGGTAACATGCTTCTATATGATATATATATACACACAGATTTAGAGCTGGAAGGGATATTAAAGGTCATCTGGACCAAATTCCTTGTTGTTGACTTGTTTTAGTTGTGTCTGACTTTTTCTGACCTACACATATTCCTTTACAAGTAAGGAAACTGAGAAGTGATGTGGTGATAGACAAAATGTAAACTACTAAAGGTAAGGGTTTTTTCCTATTTGTCTTTGTATCCTAACCGCCTAATGCACTACCTGGCAAATAGGGAGCATTTAATAAATAATCAGGATCCATGGCTTTACTGCCCAAGGTAACTCATGGTTAGGAAGAAGTAGAACCAGGATGCAAATCCCCATCTTTGACTCCAAAGCCAATATGCTTTTGTACCATATTGATACTCAGTCATTTAATCAATCTACTGAGCAATCATTGTCTTGAGCATTATGCTAAATATGGAGGATATAAAGAATAAATAAACGTTCCTACACATATATTCTAATGATTTAGTTAAATACTTTAAGGATCCATGATTTTGTCAACATAGCTACTACACGGATTGCATCCTTGCCTCAAATAGTAGAACCATTAATTATAGGTTTTGAGCTAAAAGGGAACTTAGAGGCCATAAATTCTAAATTCTTTTTTTTACAGATGAGGAAACTGAGGAAAAGAGGGTGAGGGACTTTTCTTTGGTCATACAACTAGTAGATATCTGATATTAAATTTGAATCCAGATCTCCCTGACTTCAGATCCAGTGATCTATCCAGTATATTATGTAGCCTTTAATAATGAAGACTGCATCTAACATGGCTTGGATTATGGTCCCAGTGCAGGGTACTGCTACTGCTATATGATCACAGTTCATCACAAGGAGCTAGCAGGGACCTTAGAAGCCTCCTAATCCAGCATCTCTTTTTTTTTTTAAATAGAGGTGAAGGGACTTGCCCAGTCATACAACTAGTAGCTGACTGACCTAGGATCCCTGTGATCTCTGGGTAAATCTTTCAGACTTTGACTAATTTGGTTTTTAGAAAATGGTCAGCCACCAGATTCTGGCTGAATGTTTATAGCTTGGTAGGATGTGCTAGAGCTATTCCACACAATATATTTACATATCTATTCCTTCTTGCTCTTTCCACACTTATGCAGGCTTTTGGTGTTGGGAAATTTGTTCTTTCTTGTACAGTTGAATTGTCATTTGTCTCTCTGTCCTAGAGAGACAGAGAGAGACAGAGAAAGGGAGAGAGTGGAAGAGGGAGAGGGACAGAGAGAGAGAGAAAGAGAAAGAGAGAGAGAGGAAGAAACAGACAGATAGAGAGAGACAGAGAGAGAGAGGAAGAGGGAGAGAAAGAGAGAGAGAAAGCGAAAGACAGAGAGAGAGAGAGAGAGAGAGAGAG
>JAJPUD010018157.1:17383-29348 GCA_023553655.1 Myrmecobius fasciatus
GAGAGAGGAAGAGGGAGAGAGAAAGAGAGAGAGAGAGAGAGAGAGAGGGAGAGAGAGAGAGAGAGAGAGAGAGAGAGAGAGAGAGAGAGAGAGAGGAAAAAACAGAGAGAGACAGATACACAAAGACAAAGAGAGGCCCACACACAGAACAGCTGGGTTTGTACACTACCTGAAGATGATTAACACAAAGGATTTCCTTCCTCTCTGTGGTCTAGGAGAAGGTGGCTTCTCTGCTTTGAATAGTGCACCTGCAATAATTCTCACATCCTGAGTTATTTGGGAAGCAAAGAATGAAGCTTTAATCACTCCCTGTGCATAATGATTGCTTCTTTTCTGAGTTGGGGTAAATGCTCATTCTCCAGGTAAGGGGAACGACTTGTTATGGAGTATGATGGGTGGTCTCCACTGCAGCAATGGGCTCATATTAGCTTAAATTCCTTATATGAAGAGGCTATTTAACTGTTTTTTAAAAAGAAAACCAAAAAAATGAAATAAGGTGCTGAAATAAAAGAAAACAGATTGCAAGGATTCATTTCCCAATAACTCAGTTTTCAGTTCTTGGGTCAGAGCAAAGATGAAAAAGGGTGGAGGGAGAAAAGGGGGTACTTCAGTCCTAAGCAAGTATCAACTAGCCATTTCAGAGTTGGCTGGGCACACTTACACAATTCCTTGGCTGTTCCTTGATAGAAATCAGATTTGTTTATTCTGGGTAAAAATCAGGACAATTGCTTTTTCCCTCACAGTGATCAGGGTATTCATCAATTCAGGACCGTCTTGATTACCTCCAGACAGATGGCAACCCCAATTTGCAGCTCTGTATGCGCCTCTGTGCCTGTTGTTGTTTGCTAGACCAGGTAAACTGATTGGAAGCGGTGATAACAATACCATTTCAGGTGCTAAATTCCTCACTGATTGAGCTATTAGGAGCTGTTACTGCCCTTGGTACCAGAAATCATTTACAATTTGGAAAGGTTCATTTCCATCTAGAGTAATTTGTGTTAGGTGACTCTGCTCTCTCTCTTTTAATTGCAATTAATGTCAGAAATATTTTTATTGACTACTTTTAATCCTGAAAAGGCCTTCACTTTAAGAAGAATATGTGCAAAGCCCTGGCATGGTCTTCTGTGGAAAACAGAATCTTGGGAAAACAAAGTATGCAGGTCAGAATAAAGCTTATTTCTACAAAGTAGCTAGGGATGGGATGAGCCTTTAAATGGGATGCTACCATTCTTAAGAATATTCCTTATAATCTAGCAGAAATTCTATTTCTTTTGATTGTTAGGAAAGCTGGCTTGAGATCACTAAGTTGCAGAGTTTTAGGATTGGTAGGGATCATAGAGAAAATTGTGTTGCTGATTTGATGATCAAAAGAGATTTAGCAGCCAATATAATCTAACTCTCATTTTACAGAGAAGGAAAATCAGGTTCCAAATGGTTAAATGACCTGTTCAAGGATTCATATGTAATAAGTAGAAGTAAAACCAAGATTTCACATGATTATAGATTTCCAGTTATACAGCACCTCAAAGCAGTAGTATCAAATTCAAATAGAAATGGGGGTCACTGTTCCATACATAAGGAAACCCACAGATTGCCTATTGACTTGGTTCGAAATGTATTATCTATTTTTCTTGTGTTTTTATTTATTTTGTAAATATTTTCTCATTACATTTGCACTCAGCCTATGTGTTTAGCACCTCTGCCTTAGACACTATCTATACCAATGTTTCTTTAACTGTGGGTTGTGTAACTGAATGTGGGGGTTGCAAAATTTATGATTTATTACCAGTAAGTGTTTGATTTGTATACCTATTTTATATACTATATACCCTGGGTCATGTAAAAATTTCTCTAGTGAAAAGGGATTGTAAATGGAAAAAAGTTTAAGAAGTTCTGATCTTGCCCAGTCCCTACATTTTATTGAGCCCACAACTGTTATGACTTGCCCATAATTGTATGGCTAATAAGAGAAAGGATCTGAACTCAGGTCCTTTGATCCCAAATCCAGCACTCTTTCCCCTAACCATGCAGCTTCTTCTTCAATCGTAGGATTTCAAATTAGTGCTTCCCTCACTGTGCCACACTGTCTCCTTGTTATAATGAATTCATCATCATAAATGTATAAATTTGTTGAGTTGGTTTTATGTCCAAGACTATGCTAGGCACTGTAGGGGAATTCAGATGTAATAACATAGTGCTTACTGCAATCTAAGAAAAAAAAAATCTTGTCTCAAAGTATTGTGCAATGACAAGAGCTAAACCTCTTAACATTTTATTGAATTAATTAGATTAGGCTCAGTCCTTGTTCTTAATACCTATTTTGTCACAATGGGCAGATTGCTTTACCTCTCTGGGGCCAGTTTCTTAACTAGAAAGTTGACATAAGGGCAGTTAGATGGCACAGTGAGCCAGGGGTCAGGAAGATCCATCTTCATGAGTTCAAACTGGCCTTAGATACTTACTAGTTCCATGATCCTGGGCAAGTCACTTACTCTTTGTGCCTCAGTTCCTCACCTGTAAAATGAACTGGAGAAGGAAATGATGAACCAAATCAAGAGAGCTCCAAAAGGGGTCACAGAAAGTCAAGAATGACTGAAATGATTCAACAAGAATAAAATGGGCCCAACAAATCTTCAAAAGCTGTATCTCACTGTTTAAGTAATAGATTTTTAATGAAAACTTTCATACCACTTCATGCTGAAGATCTGAGCAGATCTTCCTGCTCTCCCACACAAGACTGAGTGCACAGAACCAGCCTTTTCCCTATCACAGAAAGCTACAATCATACATTTCTGTCTCCCCTCAGGGTTATGATTGGCTTTTCCAGCAGTTGTCCATACAAACTTTCTTGGAAGCAAATGACTTCAAAATGGAAAAGAACATCAGTGAATCAGCTGAATGCTTGCTCATAGTTTCCCTTTTTTTAGGCCAGATCTCTTCCCCTTTTAGCCCTCAGTTTCCCCATCTGTATAATGACAGGGCTGGACTATCTAAGTTTTAAGGTTCTTTCTATAGCCTACAACTAAAAGAGACTTTGCAGAAGTGGAGTCCACTCCCATCATTTTACGAATAAGGAAACTGTGATTCAAGGGGATTAAATAATTTGACTGGGGTCACACAACTAGTAAATATCTAAGGATGGATTTGAACCCAAGTCCAATGTTCCAGCTATTATGCAATGTTACTATTCAATAACATCTTTTTTTAAACATAGATTTCTAGTTTCTCCTTCAACCCTGCCATCTATGTGTTCAGAGAGACAGAATCACATCATCATCTTTCTCTTATTGTTACCAAAACCCAGTGTGACAGATCTTAATTATGTCATGAAGAATGGGTCACTCATCTTTTTCACCCACTTGAGAGAGGATATTTTAATTTGAACATGCCCACCCTGCTCAAGCTCTAGTCTCTCCATAACCCATGATGTGGTAAGAGTCCATGAGACATGAAAGGAGGGCTGGAGATTAATTAGAACTACCACACTGTGACACAAATGCCATCAAACCTTTTCAAATTACACTTAATTAACATTTGCTTACAGAATTTCCTTTCTCTGCTGAACATCTTGCATTTAAACTATATTTTTTTCCCTTGTGTTCATGTCCTTGACTGCTTCGGGTACTACTGTCCAATTTCTTTTCCACTTCATTCCCTTTATAGACCTTAGGAATAAATGAAGACATTGCATAATGAACATTTCACTTCAGAAACTGGTGCCATCTTGTTACACTGAGGACTCCTGTTAAGCAAGGAACAAATACCTGGCCACGAGATCACTGCCTCCAGAGGAGGCTGGGACTATGGCTCTACACATTCCCACAACTGCTCCAGCCCGTGGTGACCTCTCCCTTTGTGACTTGCTGTAGCCCTTACAGATTATATCTTCTATTAGATATATTATTTAAAAATCCCATGTATATATGTGTATAATTCTCCCAATTCTACAAGGAGCCATAAATATATTATTTAAATTAAGTTTCACGACAGTATTCTTTCTCCTGGCTTCAAGTCAAGTAAAGCAAGGAGGGCAAGACTTATTATTCCTGTTTTAGAGGGGAGACAGTTGAGACTTGAAAGGTAAAATATTTGTGTGAGGTCACATGGCTAGTGTTAGAATCTGTATTTGAACCTGAGTCCCTTCCCTCATCATACATTGTCCTTTCCATTATACTCTACAGCTCCTTTGTAGCTTTCTTGAATTGTTTTGTGTTAGTCTTGATTTTTTTTCCTGAGGCAATTGAGGTTAAGTGACTTGCCCAGGGTCACACAACTAGGACGTGTCAAGTGTCTGAGGTCAAATTTGAATTTAGGTCCTCCTGACTTCAGGGCTGGTGTTCTATCCACTGCACCACCTAGCTAGCTGCCCGTCTTGATTCTTGTATTAGTAGAAGTCTCCTTAGCAGAGTTCCTTGTGTTTTCTGAAGTCACAGAATGCATCCCTGTCGCTCCTTATTCCATTTGTGTCTCCATTCCTGCCCTCACCCCTCGTTGTCTTCAATGGAGATGGGTACTTGTCAGTTATTAAAGAAATGCTTGTGGAATGAAATAGAAGAGAATAGAATTATTTTGGAAAAGAAAATTTTGCCCTCTCCCTCCTCCTCCCTCCTTTCCCTTCTGTTTTCTCTCTCTCTCTCTCTCTCTCTCTCTCTCTCTCTCTCTCTCTCTCTGTCTCTCTCCCTCCATCTTTGTCTCTCTATCTCTGTCTCTCTTCTTCCCTCTTTATCTGTCTGTGTTTCTGTCTCTCTTTTCTCTCTCTCTGTCTCCTCTCTCTCTCTGTCTCTCTATTGTGTGTGTGTGTGTTTGTGTGTAAAATGTCTTCACATTGGTGGACAAAAAAAGCCAAATATATTTCAGTGGAAAGAACTCTGGTTATGGAGCCAGCATTTGGGCTTGGCATTTACTGTGTGGTCTTGGACAAAACCTTTCCTCTGTCTGAGCTTTATTTCTTATGTGCTGATGACTTTGAAGGTCCCTTTCAAGCTCCAATCCTATGATTAATGCTAAATGTGCTATTACTCTTAATCTAGTGAAATACTAGAGTATCTATGAACATTAAATACCTATAGGGAGATTCTGAAAAAAATTGCAGTTTGTGGGGTCCCAAAGAAATTCCATAATCACTGGTGCTTTCATCATTTCCTTTCATTGGGTTTTAATGGGATTTCATTATAAGAGTGATTGTTATATATTAATTGGATATATTTGGCTTATTTTCTTAAGTGATGATGTGGGCAGAATGTGGAAAGTTGGAATCAGTTCTGACTTTTTGTACGTAGAGTAGGGCCTATCCATACAGTATGATTTAAAGGGATTCAGTCTAGGTTTGAGGGGCAGCTTGGTAGTGCAGTGTATAGAGTGGCAGGCTTGGAGTCAGGAAAACCCATCTTCTTGAATTCAAATCCCACTGTGTGAGCCTGGGAAATTCACTTAACCCAGTTTACCTCAGTTTCCTCATCTATAAAAAGAGATGAAAAGAAAATGGCAAATCCCTCCAGTATCTCTGCCAAGAACTTGAGTCACAAAGAGTCAAATATGACAGAAAAGGCTCAACAACAACAACAGTTTGGGTTGGAGGGTCGGGTTTTGATTCCTGCCTGCATTGCATGTTACCTGTATGATCCTTGGCAAGTTACATTTTCTCTTTGACCCTCTTTGTTACTCATGCAACATGTCAGAGTTGATCTAGGTCTGTTTTACCTAGAAATCTCTAAGTCTATCACCTTTATCTTGAAGCTTCAAATCAACTAAATTCAACCAACATTAAGTACCAACTGTTGTACATACCTATTTATTAAGTACACAAATAAGTAAATAAAAGGTAATTTGAAGAAAGAAGGCACTGATTGCAATGATCCCTATTAAAAGAAAATTCTATTTGGGAGAGTCTTAACATGAAGTTGCCATTATTTATTCATAATTCAATGTATAAGAATACTACAGGGTAGCATCTCATCCAGGCTAATGACATGATGAGGAAAAGTCCTGTTTGCTACAGCTTGCTCTGGCAATGTTTGCAGAATGGATTAGAGGGGCAGAGTGTGTAATGAATTTTCCTGAGTCTTGCTCATAATTGCCATGACAAGAACAAATACTAAGTATTCCTTTCCATCATACAGTAGATAAGATCTGTAACTTCTCTTTCCTTTCATCACTCATTGAGGGCTACTACGGGTTAGTGAAAAGGGAACTGGTTCTGATAAGCATTACTTGAGTGACCTTGGGCAAATGATATAATCTTCCTGGGTCTCAGTTTCCTCCTCTGAAAATCAGGAGAGTGGTATTCTTTTTTTTCTTTTAATAATAATGAAATGGTAGAAATACAGATGCCTACCAATGGGGAATTTGCTGAACAATTTTATCATATATTATAGTGCATAATTGTACTGTAACAAATGGCTATTATGAAGAATTAGCAGAAATTTGGGAAGATATAAGACAATGCAGAGAAAGGTAAGCAGAACTAAGAGAACAAATTATGTAATGAATACAATAATGTCAAGGGGGGCAATATTGATGTATTTCAAAATTCTGAACAATGCAGTGGATACATCATGATTTGAGGACCCATACTGGAGTTTGCCTTATAGAATCATAGATTTAGAATTGGGACATTTTAACAGATAAGGAAATTAAGACACATCAATGTTAAGTAACTCCTGTGCTTAGAGGCATTTCTGGCATGTAATAGGTGCTTTAAAATGCATGTTGACTTGACATACCCAACATCACTCAGGTAGGTTAAATTATAGAAGCAAGAGTTTGAACCTAGGCCCTATGAATCCCAAATTATGATCTTTCTAATATACTATACACTTTTTCTTCTTTCTCAGCAGAGAACAGGTATTCCAAGGTGAAATAAAAATATGGCCAGAAGGCTGGTTTATCTTGCTTAATTGTTGTATTTGTCACAAGGGTGATAGGAGATGAGAAGTCATGACTGGAACATAACAGTAATGTTGAAAAATTATCAATAAAATGTTTAAAAATAAAATTAAAGAGTGTTAGAGTAGATGAGTTTTAAAGTCTCTTACAGCTCTAAATCTATTACCAAAAAGCTCTCAATTTTTATGCAAGTTTGGTACAAGTTTTCCTGTAAAGGATTCTGTAAGGTGACTGATCCTGACTGGTTATAATTTAGATTTTTTTCCTCTTCCTGTTTGCTCTATAATTTGTTTCTGAGTTTTTTTATGTGTGCCCGTGAATCCAAGACAGGTGCCCAACTTTGCAAGTCTGCATCACAGAAGGGAGGTCCAGCCTTATTTATTTATTTACTTTTCAGTTTGAGGGGCATGTTTGCTTTGCCTTGTTTGGAAATCAATAAAAACCATGCTGCTAACCCAAGTCTTGTAGACAGTAATAGTCTCCTGGATATAGTGATAAGCTCTGGCATTTCACTTAAGGGTAGACTATAAATCATCAGAATACCATTTAGGTGGTTAGTATCAGGGTGTGAATGCTAATATTAGCAGTCAGATGTCTTTCTGTGTGGAGAAAATTAAGCCCATATCAAGATGCTTCCCTGGGGAAGCAGTGGGATGAAATGGTTACTCTTTTTTGCTTTTTCTACCTTGCAAGTTTATTGCATCTCAGAATCAAATCTTTCTTGCCTGATTCCCTCTCTATCCCATACCTATGACTCTTTTGCATTCCTATCTTTTTACTATACTTAACATTAAAATTTGTTGATATTCTGGAAAATCTGGATGTTCCGCTTTTGGAAACACCCTTCATGAACTGACTTCTCTTGGATTATGTTAGTGTGGACCACAGAATTTTTTTCATGCTAGCCTGGAACTTGACAGTATTGGCTTCAGGTCTGATCCATAAGTGTTCCCATATAGTAAATGTGGAGACCAGTAGAGGAATATGGGTGGTTGTGTATTAGAATGAGGCATGGTACATCATATACCTGCCAGGTGGTGCAATGGAATGCTGGATCTGGATTCAGGAAGACCTGAACTGAAATCCAGCCTCAAACACTCATTAGCTATGGAACCTTGAACAGTTCACTTAATTTCTTTCCATCTCAATTTCCTCATCTGTAAAAATGGGCACAATAATAACACCTTCTTCCCAAGGTCATTGTGAATATCAGATATATTTGTTTTCAGACCTTAAAGTGCTATATAAGTGCTACCTATTGTCATATCATTGTAACATTGGAAAATAAGGTGGAGCTATTGCAATTTAATAATCTAGGGGACATTTTTGCAGTATCCCTAGTTTTTTGAAGATTATTATGATGAAAATACAACAAATGTGAAGTAATATTTTCTTTTGAGTTTAATTTTACAGGATTATAGATTTAGAATTGGAAAGGACATTAGGGGTCATAGAGTCCAATTCCCTAATTTTACAGGGAATCTCAGAAGGCTAAAGCCATTAAATGCCTCTTCCATCAATCAGCAAGTGATGTTGGATTCCATTTCAGGAAATAGATGAGAGTTGGATTTGGGAGTCATGGGTTCAAGTGATAGCCAATCCCATGGGAATAGATGAGATCACTAAGAGAGTGAAGAGAAAAAAAGAAAAGAGTTCAATGCACAATATCCAAGGGATAAGACAAAGATGATGATCCTTCAAAAAAAGACTGAAGATGAGTAGATGGACATATAGGGAAATGAAGTAGTAGGTGAGAGCATTGTCACAAATGTCCAGAAGAAACAAAAGAATACCCAGAAGGGAGTGGTGGTCAGCAATGTCAAGCACTGTAGATATTTCTCTTAATTTTAAGAGACAGGAGGTCTGAGGAAAGTGTTGGATATAGCAATTAAGAAATAATTGGTAACCTTAGAAAGAGCAGTTTCAGTCAAATAGTGTAGTCTGAAGTCAAATGATAAAGTGGAAAGACATGTGAAAGATAAGGGGATGAAAACAGAGTGAAGACAGTTTTTTTTTTCTTGGAAATTTGGCTGTAAAGGGAAGAAAGATAAAGGATAATAACCTGAAGGGATATCAAGGTCAAGTAAGGAGATTTTTAAAGATTCTTTAATTTTGTTTTGTTTTGTCATTTAGATTAGGGAACAGATATGGGTGAATTTGGAAGTAGTAGGAAAGGAATCAGTGATTAAGGAAAAATGGAAAGTTATTGAAAATTAAGAAATGTTTCCAGAGGAAATGGCAGGTGATATGATGATAGGTACAAATAGAGAAGTTGTCCTTGCTGTAAAAGAGTTGTCTATCCTTAAAGTGTGGAACACAAGAGGAGAGAATGGGGGAGATGGGGAAATTGAGGATATTTGCAGTGTAGAATTTAAAGCAGAGGGAGACTGGATGCATAGCTTCAATATTTTCTGCAAAGTAGAAATGCTCAGTTAAGACTGAAAGGAGAGGGTGTAGAGCGGATGGCATGTGGAGAGAAGACAAGTTTTGGAACAGCTGTGTGGGGGAATAAGATAGAGAGTCAATCAGGGAAGAGTAAAAGGATTGGTATGTTGCAGTGAGGGACCAGTTGAGATTAGATAATATATTTGTAGAGGACCGAGTCAGCACAGTTGTGTTATTTAAATCACTGAAAAAGGCTTTTGCAAAGAGCCCATGCAAGCCTCCAGTAGAACCCTCCAAAACCTATCTGGTTAAATATAGATGAATTTGCCTTTTTTTTTGCAAAAAAACAAAAAACAAAACAAACACCGAAATCGGTGTTAAGTTTTTCCTCTTTTATTTTTAATGTATTTGGGGGTTTTGTAGAAATCATTCAAAAATCATACAGTTCCCATGATCTGGACCACAAATGTAATGGCTATGTGTGTAAATGTGCACTGGGGAAAAGGATTTTAAGAAGAAAGGATTCAAATGCTGTCAGCAGCATTTCCCACGTCACCTTGATGTTTCAATATAATGCTTTCTAGGGAAGGTGTGAGACCAAAGGAAAGCAAAGATATATTTCTCTGAGTTTGTCCACTGATGGGCACATGGCAATAACATGGAAGATTTAGAGAGTTGACTGCTACAATACTAGAAAATTGAACTCTATAAACAAATAAAACAGAATTTCTCCCACCAAATTCATAAGATTGCCTTTCTCAATGCATTTTTGTTTTGACTGACAGCCTCTCCAGAGCCTCTATTATCTTTCATATACCTGAATACTCCATACCCTTTCTCCCATGGAAAATAATTAAGTGTATATAATGACTCAAAGTCATTTAGATCAAATGACATTACCCCTGGAAAAACCAAAAAATGCATATAGCATTGCTATTATGAACTCTAGCTCTTTATACATAACAGCTATCTATCTATCTATCTGGAAACTATCAGGAAGAAGTGTGGTATAAAGGATGGTGCCTGCAACTTGAAATTAAAAGATTGGTTATAAGACTCATCTTTGGTTCTTACAAGTCCACTATTTTAGGATTTGTAATTTTACCTCATTAAGACTTGGGACATTGGAGTATTGCCTATTCAGATATGTCATAAAAAATGTAGTGCTTTGCACAAAATAGGTGCTTCATATATGTTTGTTTACATGAATTGAGGAAAGTACCTAGTAAATTTTATTATCATTTTAGAAATCTGAATTGTCATACTCTAATTTAGTTTTCCTTCTACTTCTCTGGCTAGTCCTCTACTTCTGGTTTGATAGATCATTACCCATATCCCACTTCTTCCTCCATCCCCTACCAACTGTGGTTATATAGCAAGGCTCTGTAAAAACCATCTTCTCTATGTCTACATTCCTTTGGTGATCTCAGCAGCTTTCCTGAGTTCAAATAATATTTCTATTTAGATTACTTACAGATCTATATATCCACGCCTAGACCTTTAGTCTAAAAATTCCAGTAATAACACCAGAATGTCCTGTATCCATCTCAAACTCAATATGTTCAAAAGAGAGCTCATTATCTTTCCTTCTAACCAACTCTTCTTCCTAATTTTCCTGTTCTATCAAATTCACTACTATCCTTCTAGTGATTTAGATTTATAAACTTAGTCATATTTGACTCCCAACTTCCCATTACCCTTTGTAGTCATCCAGTTACTAAGACTTGTCAGTTCTGTCTCTACAGAATCCCTTGCTTCTGCCCTGTTTTTTCTATTTTCATGTCTTGATTTATGCTTAGACCATGTTTTCTGAAATTTTTGCAAAAGCCTCCTCGTTGATCTTCTTGCCTCTGGTCTTTCTCTCCATTTCATATTCTAAATAGTTGCCAAATTTATATACTTAAAGTATGGTTCTTACCATGCTCAAGAAACTTTAGTAATCATTTCTGGTCACATGAAAAGGTGCTCCAAATCACTGTTGATCAGAGAAATGCAAATTAAGACAACACTGAGATACCACTACACACCTGTCAGATTGGCTAAAATGACAGGAAATGATAATGATAACTGTTGGAGGGGATGTGGGAAAACTGGGACACTGATATATTGTTGGTGGAACTGTGATCGGATCCAACCATTCTGGAGAGTAATTTGGAACTATGCTCAAAAAGTCATCAAACTGTGCATACCATTTGACCCAGCAGTGTTTTTACTGGGCCTATATCCCAAAGAGATTTTAAAGGAGGGAAAGGACCCCACATGTGCAAAAATGTTTGTGGCAGCCCTTTTTGTAGTGGCTAGAAACTGGAAATTGAAAGGATGCCCATCAATTGGAGAATGGCTGAATAAATTATGGTATATGAATGTTATGGAATATTATTGTTCTGTAAGAAATGACAACCAGGAGGATTTCATAGAGGCCTGGAGAGACTTGCATGAACTGATGCTGAGTGAAATCAGCAGAACCAGGAGAACATTATACACAGCAACAGGACTATACGATGATAAATTCTGATGGACATGGTTCTCTTCAACAATGATGTGATTCAAACCAGTTCCTATTGTTCAGCGATGAAGATAGTCATATACATCTAGAGAGAGGCCTGTGGGAACTGAGTACGGACTACAACACAGCATTTTAACGCTTTCTGTGAATATTTCCATGCATTTTGTTTTCCTTCTTAGGTTGTTTTTT
>JAJPUD010018158.1:0-29347 GCA_023553655.1 Myrmecobius fasciatus
CACACACACACACACACACACACACACACACACACACACACACACTCTTCATCTAGCCTGATCTCCATCCCTGTCACCAGCCTGGGCATCCCCCTTGGTCCATGATGGAACCTGCCGTTGTGTTTCCCATACAATATTCCAGGTGGGGAAAGAATTATATGAATGAATGAAAAAGCCTCTTAAATGAATGGATGAATGAAAAAGATCACCCACTGAGCGTTACTATGTGCCAGGCACTGTGCAAAGTGCTGAAGCCTCTCCCATGGGGAGAGAAGCAGCCCTAAAGACGGAGTCTTTATATTTTTATCCCTTGCTCCATCCATTACTTTATTGACTTTCACTGAGATTGAAATCCCCTCAAACTAGCCCCTTCCACCCTTCCTCTGTGCCAGGATGTCCCTGCCAGCTAAGTCCTTTAAAACTTAGACTTAAGACTGGATCTCCTGGTCCCAGAGATGGTAGAACCCTAACACTCTTTGCGGAGAAAAGGACGAATACTCACCCAGGCTAGATAAATGATTTTTCTGGGGAGATGATTTGACTCACTGCACAGTTGGATATGGATAATAATGAATCAGGAGAAAACATCCTACAGTAGGGAGCTATTTGTTCTGTTCTCCACCATGTTCATGGAAAGGACACCCTTTGGCGCTGCCTTTTGTAGGGCCTTTTTACTCCCGTGCATTCGTATTTGTGTGCCCAAAGTCTTTTCTTCTCTACATTAAACAGTCCCTATGTCTCAGATTTCGAGAGGACCTCGGAGGGCATCTTGCCCAAAAGTCCGTGGCTCTACAAATGTATATCCTCCACAAACTCCCAATTTATCTTGAAGACCTCCAATAATGGGGGACTCGCTACCTCTCAAATCTGCCCATCCCCTTTTGGGTTTTTGGAGATTTGTGGGTTTTTTCCAGTTATTCTTTTCAATATATATTATCTTTACACACACATATGTACACTATATATTATACACATATATATAATCTATATACACATATACATAGTATATCATTTCAAACATACATGCATACAGTATGTATTACATATACACATATGTATACATATATACATGCTGTATATTATCTACATGTATATATACTATATATTATATATTCATGCACACATGCTTACATATACATACACATTATATAATCTACCTATCTACTAGTATAATACATTGTCTTTTTATACATGTGCACACATATATACACATACACACTATATATGTTATCTACACCCATATATACATACACTATATCATATATACACATATGCACATATATACATAGACACTATATATTATCTTTACACATACATACATATACTATATACTATATATGCACACATGTGTACATAAACGCCCTATATTATCTACACCCATACATACACTACATATTATACATACACACATACTGTTATCCACATATACATATACTATATATTTTAGACACATTACACACGTGTACACATGCACACGTGTGTTATCTGCACACATACAGTATCCTTACACACATATACACGCACAGGTATTTCTGACCATGCACACAGGTGTCAGTCGATCCACACGCATCCCTGGAAGGCTGCGCTCTGCTTGTTGGTCCCCGTTTCCCCGAAGGTGGATCGCATCTTCCCTCCCAAGTCCGCGTGCAGGATTAGCCCCCCCACCCTTCCTGTCTGCCAGGATGCCCCGTCCAGCTGTCCCAGGCCCTCCGTGGACGGCCCGTTGACCGCTCGTGTCTTCCCCAGGTCTGAAGGCCTCGTTGGAACGGCTCCAGCTGGAGTATGTGGACGTGGTATTTGCCAACAGACCCGACCCTAACACTCCCATGGAAGGTAGGTCCTCCGGATGAGACGCCGGCTGCCATGTCCCCCCACCCCGAGGCCAGCTTTGACTGGCCGGGAGACGGAGGATGTGGAAGGGAGATAGCCGACCCCACAGTCCTGGGGCCCGAGAGCACCCGGGGCAGGCTCAGCCTGGGCATTCAACCAGCAAGCCGCGGAGAGGCTTTGGAGCCTTCCAGTCCGTGGTTTGGCCCGGGAAGCGGCCGGCGCCCAGGCGGGGGAGAGGGCGAGACCCTTCCCACTGGAAGAGAGACCCAGGGCTCTCTGCGCCGGCGCCCTTGCTCCCGCCCGCCTCCCTGGTTTCACATCCGACCTTGTGCTCACCTTCTGTGTTTCTCGATTGCATGGAATGTCGACCCCCTCCCAAGTTAACATCTGGTTAGCGAAGCCGGGTCCCCACTAACCCTCAATCCGTCCTGTTTGTTCTGTGTTGGGCGCCCTAATGTCCTTGGCTTTGGGGGCCTGAGTCAGGCCTCCTCTCTCCTGTCAGGGGAGCAGGTCAGTGCCGGAAGGGCAGCGTGGGTTGGTTTAGTTCGGTCTCTGGTTCTCTGAGCCCACCCCTCGCCCCCCCCCCCACTTGCCTTGCCTCACTGCTTCAGGACTTAGAAAATCAGGCCTTTGAGACGCGATTGCCAGCCATCCCCCATCGATTGTTGATACCTCTATATTTTCCTTAAAACGAGTGGTCTTTGAAAAGTGATTTATCCTCCCTCCCTCCCCTGCTGCCCCCCTTTGTCATAGCGTGCCTTACAATATTCCAGCAGTTATAAACTCTGGTCTCTTTAAATCTTTCTTTTATCACCAGGGGACCCATTTAGTTCTTCCAAGTCAAGAACATTCATCATAGAAGGTACATAGTACCCGCAGTCCGACTATTGACTTCTGTGTCCAAGTGGCATTTTATGAGACAGATTCTGTATTTTTATTTACAATGCTCCCTTCCCCCCTGATGACAAACTTCTCCATAAAATGCATAAAGAAAAAAAACTTCCCTCCGAAACATCTTGCAAGTAAAAGGAAAAAAATCCAGCTAGCCTCTTAGCTCCTAGTACCCCCTCCCCTCCCCCGTCCATGTGGTCACTTCATTGCTTCTCTCCCCCCTCCCCACCCCCTTTCTGCATGTCTGCCCCCACCCTGCGTGCTTGAGAGCTCTTCAGGTGTCGTTCTGCCCGGGGCCTCCTCCCTGGGGAGGGGGGGAAGGGGGGCAGCAGTGGAGCCCCCTCATGTCTCCGCTGCGCTCAGGGAGTACCGGCTGGACTAGCGAGTGGGGGGGGGCTTTGATGGGGCATGAACAGGTCAGCGGCCCCCAGGGCGCCTAGCTCGGGGTCCTCGACCCCGTTTTCCCAAGACCCTGACATTTGCAAGACCAGTGCCTCTGATCAGAGGCCCGCGCGGAAGCTGGTAAGTCTGCATTCGTGCCCATGGCCCCGCTGGCCGGTGCCAGCCCCCCCGATGGCCAAACCCCCCCCGTAGGCTTGCTGGTTGTTTGGTTGCCCCCCACCCCGAGCAAATGATCTCCAGCTGCTGGGCTGCCTGCTGACTGGTCCTCCCCCTGGCCGTGTTAGCCCGGCTCCCTCCGCGGGGCGGCCGGCCGCCGCCTCCTCCTCCCAGCCCGGAGGACTAGAGTTGGGCAAAGCTGGGGAGAAGCCAGGGGCGATTAGTGGCTGCGGGCGCGCCCCCGGCTCGTCCCTGCGCCCTCCCCGAGGCGCCCCTCCCCCGCTAGCGGGGCTCTGTGGCCGAGGGGCAGCGCCTCAGTCCGGACGGCAGGAACCGCCCTCGTGAGAGCGGGGCTCCGTTGGGAAGCGCTGGGTCCTTGTGGCCCCCCCTTGTTTCTGGGGCTGCTGATGTCTCTGCTCTGGGGGGGGCGGGGCGCCTCCAAAAAGCCTAGCCTGGGGCAGCGGAAGCCGGAGGGACTTTTGCCCAGCTCTAGTCAGGGATGTGCCGGCTCTCTGTCTCAATCTGTCTCCGTTTCACTCTTGTCTGTCTCTATCTCTGCATCAGACTGTTTCTTTCTCTGCCTCTGTCTCTCTGTGTCTCTGTCTCTCTCTGTCTCTGTCTCTGCTCTCCTCCCTCCCTCCCTTCCTTCCTTCCTTTTTCTCTCCTCCCTCCATCTCTCTGTGTCTCTGTCTCTCTATCTCTGTCTCTGCTCTCCTCCCTCCCTCCCTTCCTTTTTCTTTCCTCCCATCTCTCTGTGTCTCTGTGTTTCTTTCTTTCTCTGTCTCTGTGTGTATGTCTCTCTCTGTGTGTCTCTTTCTCTGCTCTCCTCCCTCCCTCCCTTCCTTCCTTTTTCTCTCCTCCCTCCATCTCTCTGTGTCTCTGTCTCTCTATCTCTGTCTCTGCTCTCCTCCCTCCCTCCCTTCCTTTTTCTTTCCTCCCATCTGTCTGTGTCTCTGTGTTTCTTTCTTTCTCTGTCTCTGTGTGTATGTCTCTCTCTGTGTGTCTCTTTCTCTGCTCTCCTCCCTCCCTCCCTTCCTTTTTCTCTCCTCCTTCTTTCTACCTCTCTCAATCTCTCCCCCCCCCCTTCTCTTTCTCTGTGCTCGTGATAGAGTAACAACATTGTCTTCTTGTTCGGAAGTTAGCAATCTTGCACAAGATATTACCAGACTCTCAGCTTTATTTCTACAGGAATCCCGCCTCCCCACAAGCCTGCACCCCAATATAACTCCTCACCCTGTCATTGCATGGAAGGGACATTTCAGTGCATTGTGCCAGAGACCCCTTTGTGGGCTAGACTTATTATTTTTTTTTAATTTGGGAAGAGCAAGAACTACGAGAGCCTGTGTCCATGAGGTTGTGAAGGAGGCGAGTGAATGAGTGTGGATGTGAGTGCCCGTGTCTGGGCGCACGGGAGTACGGATGGGCATGCGTCCGGTTTTTTGTTTTTCTGTCCTCCCGGCTATCTTCTTGAAGGCATGTGTAGTTAGCGCCTTGGCTGAAAAGAAACCCAGGACATGGTTCTGCATGGTGACGGTATGGCTGACTGCCTGAGCAGGTGATCCTGAGAGTGTTTCTAAAAATTAACCAAGCAAGGTTTAGATAGAAGAGGACCCAAGGCCACAGGTTTGGCCGGTGAGCCAGGGGTGCCCCCACCTCAGCCTTTCATCTTCAAAACAAAGTGACCATTGGAGAATCTGCAGGACTGCTACAAATGGGAAAGTTGAGGACTCTCACTGGTACACAATAACAGCCAAATGATAATTAATAATGAGAGCTACAATAATAATTACTGATATTTAGCCCTTTAAGGGTATTCAATCTGGTCTTCCTAACAATCCTGTGATTTAACAGCTGTCATTATTACCATTATTTTTTTACTGCCCATTTTGCAGATGGGGAAACAGAAGGCTAGAGAAGGGAAGTCATGCAATGATAGGCCATTATTAAGCATTTACTGTGTAACAGTGACTTGCCGGGGTCACCCAGCTGGTGGCAGAGATAGGATGTTAAACTCACTTTTCCAGCACATTTAAATTTGATGCTATGGGGAACCACGGCATGTCAGCAAAAGCCCACAATAGAAAGATTAGAACAAGCTCTGCAGCAGGGGGAGGGGTTTATGTGTAATCTCCCCAGAGCCCTTTGCTCCAGCTCCATTCATCCCAAGACTTGTGCGTTCCCAGCTAAGGGAGAACATAAGCCCCAAAGCACCAGCAATGGGACTTGGGTCTTCCCAGCCTACCCCATCATGTAGATGGATATCAGCCAGATTAGGAATCAGCCAGTGATCCAAGAGGACCGTGCCCCCCAGACTAGCAGTGACTACCTGGGTCTCTGTGGCAAAGCCTTCCTCAGGGCCGGATGGGGGTATCCGTGCCAGCCTGAAGACACCTTGTGGAGAAAGAGTGTCCAGCTCAAGTCTGGGCTCAGAGAGTATAGAGCAGGAAGGGATGAGCTAGTCCGACACCATCATCCCAAAGAGGCAAAACCCGACAGTTCAGTTCTAAGAGAAATCCAAGCCTTGATGCTATTGGGGACTATCTGCCCAATGCAGGGAGCGAGCCTAACCTCTCCCCCCTAGCAACCTTGCCTTCCCCACCCCCATGACAATATAAAAGGAGCTCACCCATGGAAGTGGTTAGGATTCTGAGGTGGTCAAATGCTAATAACTTGTTTTTAGAAACACTTGTTCTCAAATTCTCATTTCCACGTTACATTTTGCAATCTGCCTTGCAAGCACTGTATCCTTAGGGCCATCTTCCCTGCCTAGCATCCTAGAAGTCTCCTGGAGACCTTGGGGTCATCCGGTGGGAGGCCCCAACACATCAGGAAGCACATACAAAGATTAGGCGAAATTATAACAATCAGAGGCCGAGTTGTCCTGTTTTAAATGTCACAGCACGTCCCCTGGGCCAACCAAATGGGATTCTCCAATCAGCAGCTCCTCTAAAACTGAGACAATAGGACGATCCCATCCTGTCGATTTTGTTTTTGTTTCTTTTCGTTTTTCTGCTCCCCTCTCCCACCTTTGGTTTGTTCCTTCAAAGGGCAATTAGAGACTGACAAGTATTTCTCCTTTGCGTCACCAGGATCCCCAGTGGCTGACTCAGGGCCAGCCTAGAAAGGGAGTATAGATACCAAGTAGATTATCTCCCTGACTGGCTAGGTCTGAGCCATCCTCCTCCCCAAAGAAGATGTGAGTTCAAGAGGTCCCATTTCTCTCTGAGAGATTCTGCCATTCTGTGATGGAAGTTGCCTTAAAAGATGGAATGGAAGAAAGGAAGAGAAAGAGAAAGATGTACAATTAAAATGCCATTTTTATCTGAATAAATGGAATAGCCCCTGGTCACCCAGGACCACTCCTGCAGGATTCCTTTCCCAGGTCTCTGTTTGGGAGCCTGGCCTCCTCCCCAAAATGACTTGAGCGTAACTGGGAAAATGCAGTCTCTTGCCTCTCCCCACGACCTCCCCCATATACACATACATCAGATAATTCCTAATCCTTCAGCCCTACCTTTGACTATGTGAATATCATAATTTGGCTCATTCCATTTTGGTTTTTAGAATTTATTTACTAGGACCTGAATCAAAGGGAGGAAAATGAGCAAAAACAAGCACTTTTTCCTGTATTTCACCTTTTTAATTGAAATCTCATTAGGCTGATCTAATCCAACCTGAATGATTGATTATACACCTTCATTCTTCCCCAGAATAGAAAACAATCTACTTGGAATCTTAAATCACATCTTCCTGGTCTCATCAGCCCCTCATTTCAGCCTATTCTACCACATTCAAAGGTCACATTTAGGATCTTTTTTTTTTCTTTTTGAGAGAGAGAGATTTGTAACTAAATGTTTGGGATAATTGTTTCAAGATCAACATTTTGGGTTTATTGGTTGTTTCGTTGTGTTTGTTTGTTTTTAATTCCTTTCCCCCTGAAAATCCCTCTTGTAACCAAGTTTGAAGCCTAGAAATACACTGCTTGCAAGATGTCTTTGCAGTAAACTCTCTCCCTTTTCCCCTTTGGTGTCCTGCCCCTTAATTTGCCAGATGCTCTACAGACAGCAGACCATCGTAACGTCTTACTACTCGCTTTCCCTTTCCTTTATGACAGAGACTGTCCGAGCCATGACGCACGTCATCAACCAAGGAATGGCCATGTACTGGGGCACATCCCGCTGGAGCTCCATGGAGATAATGGTAGTGTGGGGCCCTCGACCTTGAATGACCTTGAAAAGGCAATGGGCCAGCCTGACCAAAGGGCCCAAGCCATCTGTGAAACCGTGGGTCGGGGAGAGGGGGTGGACTTGTGGTTTCATTGACAGAGGAAACTACCAAAGGAGGGAATCCCCCCCCACCAATTCAGACTCGCACCTAATATAGTTATCATATGTAAATATAAATTCATATATGAGACTATTTCTTGGGAGATGGTACTGGAGATCTGATTTCATTAGTATAAAGAACTTCCAATAAGGAAACACCCCCTACCAATGTAGATAGACCCCAGCTCTGTTAGGTATGAAGAGTTATAAATTGTCAAATGACTTGTCCAGGGTCACACAGCCAACACATATCAGAGGTAATACATGAATTCAGGTCTTTTGGATTTCAAGACTGGCTATGTACAGCCTCTCAATAATATCCTACATGAACATAAAAATAAAATAGCACTTTTTAAGTCACAATATTATTAGTCCTCCAGTGAATCTGGGATCTCCACTAGTACAGATCACAAGCCATTGGGTACAGCTCTTCCTCGTGCCCTTTCATAGGATCAATATATGAGGGGTAGGGAGGAGAGCCTTCCCAACAGTCCCCTTATAGATCATAGAATCAGAGCCAGAAGGCTACTTAGAGGTCAACAAGTCCAAAGCCCTCAGAGGCACAGAGGTGGGTCACACAACTAGTAAATTGTCAGAAGCCAGACTTGAACATGGGTTTTCCTGGCTCCAAATTCAGTTTCACATCCACTATGCTATAACCGCCCTGTGGAACAGGGTACTCTTCTCCCCATGTTACTAATGAGCAAATGGGCTCAGAAGTGTCAAATGGCTTAGTCTTGGAGACGTAGCTGGGAAGTGGCAGAGAGGTCTTAAACCCAACAAACCTCAGAATTTAAAAATTATAGTAATAATAATAATAAAACTTCACCGTGGGTGTAGTACTTTGTAGAGTTCCAAGTGCTTCCTCCAGATCTTCTCCATCTCTCTTAGATCTTGTTAAGAGAGGTTTAGTTTCCAGGACTTAGAAGGCAGATTTAGGCTCAACCAAGGAAGCTCTCCCAGAGTGGAAGGGGCTTTCTCAGGAAACAGGCAAGTGCCCCTTCTCTGAAGGTCCCCCAGCAGACAGATGACTCCTCAGAGACACCATAGGGGGTATTCTTTTGGCGTGTGAATTTGGCTAGGTGGCTTCTAAGGCTCCTTCCAGCTCTCCAATTCTCCGATGGTGCATTATGCCCCCTTTGAGTTCAGACAAGAATTTTATCCCCCTCCCCTTTCACAAAGGAGAAAACTGAAAAAAGCTTCAGAAATAACAACTGACTGACCCCAAGGCCATACAGCTAGGGCCCTCTCAGCTGTCCTGTCCACCCCTCCTGCCCTGTGTTTTGGGGCAAGCAATTATGATGTTGATGGTGATTTAAAGAGGCAAGAGTTCTCGGGAGCCCAGTTCCGGTGATGCCTCTTAATTATTCTGAGGTCTGGTGGGATGAAACAGCAGGGCGCATTAGATTCTCCTTGACTTAATATGGCGGCAGGGGAGAAGGCTGGAAGAGGGGGATCATCTGTCTCTTTCTGTAGCCAAGAAGCCTCCTGTTTGTTAGCTCCATCCTGTGGCTTTCCTGTGCCCTTCTCTTAAGCGGGCCTCCTCTAGCCTCTCTACCACCTCCATGCATAATCTGGTCTCAATTCCCTTAAAAACTTAAATGGGATTCCCCATTTGAGGTTAAGCCCAACCTGTCCAAAAGCCCCCAACCAATATGAGAGGTTTTTGAGGTTTATTCCATACTGGACTTTGGAGGTGATTCCGTAGAAGTATCCCTTTATTTATTCTGAAAAGAGCTTTAGAGAGTTTGTTCTATACCAGACTCTGGCTGGAGATGACCCAGGTACAATATAGAGCTTCCCTGAATATGTATCACCATGATGTCTGGTTCCTGGAGGTAACCTTAAGAGGTATGTGGCACTGGCCCCCAGAGCACGTGCATCTTGCTAATTTTTAAGCTTCTGCAGTGGTCAAGGTCCCCCCTGCACATTATGCTAATGAGGACCTCACCCCCCAGGGCTGGCCCACAAGCTGCTGTCAGAGCCAAGAGAGCCCCAGTCCTTCCCATCTACCCCCAATGCTGGCTTCTCTTTACTCACCCAGGGTGAGCCAGCATGGTAGAGCAGGGACAACCAGGGGAGCACTGGGGAGAGCACCAGCCAGGAGTCAGAAACTCAAGTTCAGATCTGGGCTCAGACACTTCCTCGCTGGGTGACCCTGGGCAAGTCACTTAAGACTGTTTGTTTCAATTTCCTCAGAATGGGCTGGGGAAGGAAATGACAGACCATTCCAGTATCTCTGCCAAGAGTATCCCAAATGGGATCCCAAAGAGTCCAATAGATAGAAAAATGACTAAACAACAAAATACAGAATAGTGGAGATAGAGCCAAAAAGAGCCAGGGTGCAGTCCTGCTTCTGACACTTACTGTTGGGTTGTTACCTTTAATCAACCCCAGATAGTCCTCCCTGGACCTTGCATCATTGTTTCTATAGCTGCCCCAAGAGACCAAGCCAAGCCAGCTCATCCTCCATGTGAGCAGCATTCAGATAGTTGAAAAAAGTGGCAGGGTCCTCTTAAGTCTCATCCCCTGGATAACTGTCCCAGGTCCTGAGCAGATATTCCAGTGGTATCCTCTCCTCTTTGGGGTCATCCTTCTCTAAGTAGCCCCCATTTGCCCATGTCCTTCTTCAGACATGGTGCCCAGAACAGAGCAGAATGCTCCACATGGGGGTCCACTCAGAGAAGTATCCCTTTCTTTATTCTGAAATAAATACACCCATGGTTTCTTATCTCACTGCCTTACCCTTCATTCCCTGGGCTCCCAGCCAAGCAGCCCTCAACGTAGAGTCCAGATCCCTTGGGGTTCAGTCATTGGAGGCAGTGGGTTTAGTTGTTGAATCTGGGTTCCTCCTCATTCCCTCTGTGACCTGTGGCAAAATCAAGTGTCCTTCTCTGTAAAATGGGGCTCGACTGAGTGAGCTGTGACACACTTGTCACTTTACGCTTTATGAGTTGACTTTGGACATGATTTACTGGCATGACCCATTGTATCTGACCTGTATCCCTGCTGCTTTGTAAAAGGGGTGTGTGTGTGTGTGTGTGTGTGTGTGTGTGTGTGTGTGTGTGGTGTCCTTGGCAGGAAGCCTATTCAGTGGCTCGGCAGTTTAACCTGATCCCACCAATTTGTGAACAAGCTGAATATCACATGTTCCAGAGGGAGAAGGTGGAGGTGCAGCTTCCGGAGTTGTTCCACAAGATAGGTAAGTCCCGTCCTTCCCAGATCCTCTGAGTCCAGCCTCGGCCGGCCCTCCGCACATCCCCAGGTCCCGGGTAACCTTAGACAGAATGACATTAGCCAGAGAGCCCAGCTGGGAAATCTAGGGAACTTCAGAGTTCACCCAAGGCCAGATAGATAGATGGATGGAAAGAGAGAGGGGGAGGGGAAGGGAGACAGAGTGAGTAAGAGGTGGAGAGAGAGATGGAATGATAGATGGAGAGACAGAAAGAGAAATAAAGGTAGAACGATAAATGGATAGATGGAAAGAGACAGACAGAAAGATGGAGAGATAAAGATAGAAAGATGGATGGATGGAGAGATAGATGGATAGAGAGAGGGAGGGGGGAAGGGAAAGAGATAGATAAGGTAAAAGGATGGATGGATGGATGGAGAAACAGAGAGAGGGAGAGAGAGAGAGAGGAAGGGGGAGAGAGTGAAAGATGGATAGATAAAAGTAGAAAGAGAAAGAAAAATGGATGAATGGAGAGATAGATAATGGATGGATGAATAGAGAAAGATAGATAGATTGTTAGATAGATAGATTGTTAGATAAACCTAGTCTGTTGTTTCTCCTTTATCACAGGTGTGGGTGCAATGACCTGGTCTCCTCTAGCATGTGGAATTGTTTCTGGAAAATATGACAGCGGGATCCCACCGTACTCAAGAGCCTCGCTGAAGGTAAAGTCCATCCTGAGGCGCCGGGGAGCAGGAGCTTTGGTCAGGACCCTCGCTTCCCTCCCCTGGAGGGCTCAGAGGCGGGCACTGGTGGGGCGGGCCATGGCCCCCTGCCAGGCAGTAGATAAGCCGATTGTGTGTCCCCTCTTTACTGAGCTCCCCCCTACTGGGGCTGGCCCCGTGCCGAGCTGCCAGGATGCTGAGGCTGTGGGACGCCTGTTCTGTGACAGGGGCACCTACGGGAGTCAAAGGAGGAGCAGCCAAGGTGCGGGGCGGGAGGAGCAGAGCACTGTGCCTTCCCAGCCCTTTCGCAGTCCAGCCTTCTGCCCCTCGTCCCTGTCCCCGGAGCTTTCCTAGGTCGGGGTCCGTGCTCCCCAGCAGTGGGAGGGGAAGGAGCCCGGGGGGCTCCGCAGTATTCTCTCGGGCTCGGGGAGGGGGCCCCCGACCTGTGGCCTGCACCCCCAGGGCTCTCGGGTTTCCTCAGCAACATCTCTTGCGACCCTCTGGTGATTTGCAGCCGCCACACTGGTCAGGCCCCGGTGGCTCTCGGTCTAGAGCCCGAAACAGGAAGGTCCGAGTTCAAATCCTGCCTTAGACACTAACCAGCTGTGCGACTAAAGAGGAACTCCCCCTCCCAGGGCTGACCGGGATAGCGGAGCGGAAGCGCTCGGCAAACCAGTCGCTTTTGCGGCAGAGCTGCAGCCCCGGCTCAGCAGCCTTCGCTGGCTCCCTGTTGCCCCAACGGCCCGCGCCCGCGCCCGCTCCCGTTGAAAGGCCTCCCCAGGCGGGCTCAGCCCGGAGTTCTCTTCTCGCTGCCTCCCCCACAGCAGGGTCCTCCGGGACCCCCTCCTGCCCCCCCTCTGTGCGCCGCCCCGTCCTCCGCCCCCCGCGCTCCCAAGGCTCCGCCTTCCTTCGGCCCCTCCCGCCCGTGTCCTGGGGCTCACTGCTCCCCTCCCAGGGAGCCGCGGACCCAATGAGCAGCGGCTTAGAGAGTCTGGGCTGGAAGGGACTCAGAAACCCCGGACGATCATTGTTGAGTGGGAGCCTCTGGGGGGCGATGCTGGGGCCTACTTGGAGGGGCTGGGGCAGACCTGAAGCGCTGCCAGGGCTCTTGTCCTGGCCACACGCCTGCCCTTCGCCTTGAGCCTTCATAAAGCTCAGGGAGGCCGGCACAGGAGGCTGCTCCCATCTGCCCGGGAGACCCCGCCGGCGGGTGTAGGGGGTGATGGACTCCGGCCTCTGATCCCCGGTCCGTCCTTGGGGGTCTTCCAGATCCAAGGAGACTGGGCGGGGGTGCCACAGATGCCCAGAGCAGGGGACGGGGCTCAGCCACAGGGACAGTGGAAGGGGCTGGAGGCGGCCTGGGAACCTGGAGAGGGGCAGGGAGGAAGAAACGAGCCGGGAGCGGCGCTGGAGGCCGCGGCCTCTCCTTGTGAGCCTCACCGCCGCGTCCTCCCTTCCCTCTCCTGCCTCCATCCTAGGGATACCAGTGGCTGAAGGACAAGATCCTGAGTGAGGAGGGCCGGCGGCAGCAAGCCAAGCTGAAGGAGCTCCAGGCCATCGCCGAGCGTCTGGGCTGCACCCTCCCCCAGCTGGCCATCGGTAAGGGGGAAGGGGGGGGGAGGCCCGCAGGCGAGTGCAAATCCCGCCTCAGATATTGTATGTCACTCACACCCCCTGAAGCTCAGTTTCCTCATCTGCAACTGGGGGGCTGCAAGGACCCCCGGCTCTGATCCGTGGCCCCACAAAAGGCGGAGGAGAAAAGGAAGTCTGTTCCCAGAAAAGGCACAGACGGAGACTTGTCCGCATCTCCGGCCTCGGCCCCGGAGCAGCCTCTTGGGGCTCTGCCTTCCTCCGTCACTCCCCAGCAAAGTGCGCTGACATTCGGGGAAATGCAAAAGCCGGCCCTGCCCTCAGAGAGCTTACCCTCTAAGGAGGGAGGCAGCCTGGAAGTCACAGGCGTCCTGCGCCGTCTGGGCCTGCCGCCAGCCTCCTCACTCTGCAGTCCGGTTTCCTCTGCCCAAAAAGCTCTAGGGCCGGCCGTCCCGGGCAGTCCAACCTCCCACCTCCATACCTTGGCATAGAAATCCCTCTCCCTCCCCCGGACCTCATGGAGGGTCCCATCGGCGTCTCCTTTCCCATTGCCCTCGTTGGCAGTGCCCTCCTTCCCCCAGGCCCAGAAGCCGCCATGTTCTTACTGAGGGTCTCCTCAGGAAGGAGGGGAGAGGAATAAGCTTTTACTAAATAGCAACTCTGCGCCAGACCTGGGGCCAAGGGTCTCACCACAGCCTTAGGAGGGCGGTGCTACGAGGATCCCCATTCTACAGATGAGGAAACTGAGGCAGAGGCTCAGCCAGCTAGTAAGGGGTGAAGGTGTGTTGGAATTCAGGTTTTCCTAACTCTAGGCATAGTGCACACCCCAGGGTCAGTGCAAAGGAAAGAAAAGAGAGAAAGAGAAAGGAAGGAAGGAAGGAGGGAGGGAGGGAGGGAGGGAGGGAGGGAGGGAGGGAAGGAAGGAAGGAAGGAAGGAAGGAAGGAAGGAAGGAAGGAAGGAAGAAACGAGGAAGAGAGGGAAGGGAGGGAGGAAACAGTGAAGGAAGGGAGGAAAGAAGGAAGGAGGGAAGGAATGGGAGGAAGGAGAGAGGGAGGGGAAGAAGGAAGGGACAAAAGAAGGAAAGAAGGAGGAAGGGAGAAATAAAGAACAACAATTTTTGCACTTACCATTCTATGTTAAGGATTGGGGGGAAGCACAAAAATACAGTCTCTGCCCTCTGGGAGTTAACATTTCTGACGGCAGGAAACAGGAAATAATGGTGTGGCAGGGCAGGGTCCTCTGGTGCCAGTGAATGGGCCCTGGCCGAGCAGCTCTGACCCCTGGGCCGGGGGCGCAGCAAGGGGGCCTAAAAGCCACTGGCCACAGTGAGGGGGGCCGGCCCAAGGGGCAGCTGTGGAGCGTGGCCTTCCCAGCAGTGTAGGCTCCCTAAGGGGCAGGGCCTGTTTTGTGGCCCTATTGGGGGTTCCCTAACAGCTGCTTGTGGGGTGTCCCCAGCCTGGTGTCTGAGGAACGAGGGCGTCAGCTCGGTGCTGCTCGGGGCCTCCAACGCAGACCAGCTAATGGAGAATATCGGTGCCATCCAGGTGAGCCCCCCTGCTTGGCCGGTGTGGGGAGGGGCAGTGGGCCACCCTTTCTCACCTTCCCCTTGATGTCCTCTTGGGCTCCCCCTTCCCCCCCAGGGCCGGTTTCCCAGGGGCTCGGGCTGGGCTGCAGGACCTCCAGAAAGCCAAAAGCCACCTGAGTGACCTCTCTCTCAGCCGAACCTTCCCTTGGACCCCGGCAGTGCCAGGGGCCGAGGCCACTGTCCAGCAGTCCAGGAAAGATTAGCAGCGGGGGGGGAGGGGGGCTCTCGGACCGTGTCCTGCACCAGACTTGGGCCAAAATTCAAGGCCCTTTCCTTCCCCATTTCCCAGTCTCTCACAGGTCCCAGTGTTCACACTGAGGGGCGACAGCAGCGAGGGGGCCATCTTTCTGGGGGTTCAAACACTGGCCAAAGGTCCCTTTGGGTCCCTCCCCCAACAAGCTCCCATCCACTACCCCTCAAGCACACATAGACGTACCCCGATGGCAGCGATTCCCTGTTGGCCCGTGGCCCATGATGTCTGTCCGTCTCTCTTTGCAGGTCCTTCCCAAATTGTCGTCCTCCATCATCCATGAGATCGATAGTATTTTGGGCAATAAACCCTACAGCAAAAAGGACTACCGGTCCTAATCCTGCCCCTCCCTCCCCTCCTGGACCTGCTTGGACAGTCCCTGTCCCCCCCCTCGCCTCCTGTCCGCTCGCTTAAGCTGTTACTGAAGCAAGGTGAAGCCTGTGCTTTTGCATCCAAGAACACACGTCGAGACGTCCTCGGGAAGATCCTTCAGACATTGCTGTGAGACCACATTCGCTGCTTTCCTATAATAAAGTTTATTTCGTGCTGGAGAAGCGTCCCAGCGAGGAAGGCTCCTCCTCCGTGCTCTCCACGCTCTCCGGCCGTGTCTGCTCAGCTCCGCCGCCGCCGCCAAAGGAGGCGAGAGCCGGCCCAGAACTGCTTTGTGTTGTCTGCCCAGAGACGCGGTGAGTTCCCCCCGGAGAAGCCCCCATCCGTGTACGTCTGCGCGCTGGTCACACACGCGCACACACAATGGATTTATGGAGGGACCTTCTCCTGAGAGCCTGAACGTCCCCGGGCTTCCGGAACGTCCCCTGCCTTTACTCAGTGATTGATAGCTGTCAGATCTTTTGTTTCTCAGCAGAACGCTGGCCCAGGTTTGGGGGGTCTGCCTCCCACCCCCCATTGCCCCCACTAAGTAAAGTCAGAGTGGATCCAGAGTCTCTGGAGAAAATGAGAGTTGTGATGAAGGAACCCTCTTATAAAGGAGCCTTGGGTGGGAGAGAGACCCTGATTTGAGAGGTTGGGAAAGAAGTCCAGCAGCCGCATCTCCGCAGTGGTAGGAGAGAATGGCCGCCTCTGGCGCGTCTGTCTGCCCCCCCCCAGCACCTCCAGTTGGGTAATGCCCCAGAGAGAAACTCGAGGCTCGGACTCTCAGAAAGGACCTCAGGGGCTGCCCGGTGAGGAGGAGTGACGCTCCACTCGGGGACCCCCTGGCAGGGCACGCCAGCCCCTCCCATGGCCCCCCCGGTGTAGCCAGGACCCAGGTAGCTCTCCTTCCTCAGAGTCCCAGAGACCCTGGGGGCCCCCATGGCCTAGCCCGCTGAAAGCAGTCCCGCCCACTCTGAGAAGTCCAGATTTGGGGGTTCTAGGTCAAACCTTTTGGGTCTTCACACAGACAGACAGACAGATGCTCACACACTCACACTCGCTTGGCCCATCCTCCCACCCTCAGCCGGGGCTGGCAGCCAGACGATGGGGATCACCCCCCTCCCCGCCCCCAGTGTTTGCTGGGACTTTCTTGGGGCATCCCTTCCCACTTCCGGTTTCTAAGGGGCTGGCATTCCCAGAATTCCCCTCTGACCCACCACAAGGTCAGGAGGGGTCAGGCAGGGCCCACAGTGTCAGAACCTTCTCTGTCCCCCAGGAGCGAGGCCGGCCCTCGATCCCCCCACGACTCCCAGCGTCCCCGAGCACTTTGTCCCCAGGCAGCAGCCATAGCCACTGGACTTCCTTCCCAGAGATGGGGGGGCCCTTCTGAACAGCAGGTCTGACCTCGGGGACCCCTGCCATGGGTCAGCACAGCTTTGTTAGATGGTCCTTGTACGTCAGGCCCTGAATTATGAGAAGAGGGACAGGCCAGGCAGAGTGTTCCCGAAGGTGCCTGGTGCACCGAGCTAGGGAGATGCTCACGCCCGCTCCCCCCGCCATCACTGAGCAGTGCCCACTGCCCATGTGCCCTCTGAAAGTCCCAGAATCTGAGCTGAGAGGGATCCCCTGCCCTGAAGGGCCAAGACTGCTCGGGGGCATGACCCGGGACCCCCAGGAAGCTGTGTGCCCATCAGCTGACCGGTGAGTGCCCCCATGTGCCAGGCACATGTGGTAAAGGCTAGAAATACTAAGCAAAGGAAGCAGATGTGTTGGATTGGCCCAAACACAAAGCGCTGTGGCGGGCTCGCCGCAGGGCCGGTGATCAGAGCTGTGAAGAGTGAGGTGGCCATGAATTAGTCAAGCGAGCATGCCTGGGTGCTGATGCTCCCCAAGCCCTCAGGACCTCTCAGGTGTAGAACCTGGTGTCCCCGTGCCTCTCCCAATGCTGACTCAGTGGCTTTTGAGGGACCAGCTTGGGTCCAGGCCAGGGTCGCCAGGCGGGGGGAGGCCAGCCTCCTCCGTGGGCAGAGGGAGGATCAGCTTCCTTGGACTGACCAGCCTGAATCTGTAGAGTCTAAGGGGGAGAAGGGACCCAGCCACCACTGACTCAACCCAGACCCAAACAGTGGTCCACGAGGGGGGCCCAGATCTGTCTCCTGGTTCTGCTTTCTGGGGGACCAGCTCACCTCCCTGCCATGAGCTTTTCAGGAGGATTGTGGCCAAGGGGGAGCTTCCCACTGACCCGGCCAAACCGCAAGCCTTGGTCCAGCCTGGCCAGGGGTCCCAGCGGCTCCATCAGTCTGGCCAGGGAGGACCCCTGGAGAGATGAGGGAAGACCCCCGGGAAAACCTAAGTCCTGAGGAAAAGCCCAACAGGTGCCAGCGGTTAGACTGGCACTCTGGGTCAGAACCAGAGTTGGGAGGGGGGTGAATGGGCCAGCCCACAGCTGAAAAGGTTCATGGGATTTAGGTCTGGGAAGGATCGGGCCAGCCCAAGGATCCTTCCAAGGATCTTTTGGTGTCATGGACCCCTTGGAAAGCTTAGGGAGCTTCTGCAGGCAGGATTACAAAAGAGCGATGAGTTTCTTTTCAGTTCACAGCCCCAGATTAAGTACCCGGATCAGAGCCACCCCACTGATTGCTTTGGGTTCCACAAAACTCCTTTGATAGATGAAGAACCTTGGCCCAGAGGCTGTGGGGGTCTGGGCCATACAGGCTGGTCCTCAGGCTGGCCCTGAAAGGGATCACTTCTTCATCAGCCAGAACCAATGGGCTTCCAGGTGGGCAGGAGGGCCCCCTGCTGGTGCCAGAAGAACAACCCGCCCTGGCCCTGAGCCCACCTGTGGGCGGGCCTGTGATTGGGAGAGCCACCAGTGGCTCAGGTGCTCAGCCGGGCACAGGTGTGGGAAGCAGCCCCCCCCTTTGGGCACACATGTGGGAAGCAGGGCCCCTCTCGGGCACAGGGGGCAGGGTCCTGAGTGGGTGAGAATGCCGGGACAAAAGGTACTTCAGAGCTCCCGAGTCCGGTTGTGTCCGGCCTGGGGGAGGGGGGTACAGTACTGAATATGGGGAATATGGGCCCACACTCCCAAACACCCCTCCTGGAGAACCCCTTCCCGGCCGAGTTTCTTACTTTGTGGGCACAGGTTAGGGGGGAGGGGGAGCTCTCACCCAGAGTTCTGGTCCTAGAGGTGAACACCGGCCTTGCCCTCCCCGCTTCCCTGAAAAGAAGTGGCCCGTGAGTGCAAGCAGGGGGGAAGGGGACCTGGGACGCGGCTGACCCCCCGGGGCACTGAGCCCCCTCCGCCCCGCAGGCGCTTGGCCATTCCGAGTGTGAACCGAAGCACGTTCTCTGCAGGAAGCCTTCCGGGGGGAGGAGGGGTTTTTGTGTCTGTCTGGGACCCCCCCCCCCCTTTGGCAGCTTGGCCGGGCCTTGGAGGCCGCCTCAGAGCCAGTTTTTAAATGCACTGAATAGCATGTGTGAGACTACAAGGGGGATCAGGAGGTTAACGGCCCCCTCAGGATTCTGGGAGCCGCGGGGCTCCAGCAAAGAGCCTCAGAGTGAGTCCCGTGGTGAGGCTTGGTTACCCCTGGAAAGGCCGGGCAGGGCAAGGCGCGGGGCGGGGCGCGCCTCCCGCCCTTCTGTAACCACCAAGTTAATAACCTCCACGGACTCCCGCGGCATCCCTTCCGGGGGGGGCCCCCAAAACCTTGGTCTCCCCCAGTACCCAGAGGGGCTCGCTCTCATCTTCTGTTCTCTTCATGTCATGTAAATCATGTGCTCTGATTTCACTTTGGTTTGGGTTTTTCTATCTAATATGCGTCATGTATGTATATATATGCATGCATATATGTACATATGTCTACACACCAATGTACACTGGTTTCCAAGCTGACTGCATAGACCTGTCTAGGCCCAAATCTCCACAGACCATCGGGCTTCCAAGTGGAGATTCGGACCGGGATTCAGCCATTGTATTTATGGAATGACAAATAATAAAATATAAGCCTTACTGACCGCTGCTGGCTCTGGCGCTTTGAGTTTCCCCCATGAGCCCGAGATCGAAGCTCCGGGGGCCGGGGAGCGGCGGAGGGAGTGACCCCTGGGAGAAGGGGTCAGTGCGGTCCTGAGAAGTCGGGAGGGTCCTCACGCTGCAGCTCTTGCATCTACCCACCGCTCCTGTGCGCTCACCTCACTCTGCCCCTCCCCCCATTCAATTCAGCCAATAATCGGGAACGAAAAAAAGTCATTCCCCACCAAAAAGGGTCGGGAGGTGGAGTGGGGAGTGGGGGGCTAAGGGAGACCCCCGGCTTGTCAGTTAACTCCTTTTTTGCCCAAGATCCCTAGGAAGGGTCACGCGCCTCCCTCCCCCTACACGGGACACGCCCCGCATCCGTCCGCGGATCCCCCTTTGCCTCATTGGGAGATGGGGGCGGGGCTTCTTGACCCCTGGATCATCGGAGCTAGAGAAGTGCAGAGCGCGCGGCGGTCTTGGGGCTCGTCTATTCTGCGGTCTGGGCTATTTGGCCAGACTCTTAGTGAATAAACTGCGGGACGGCAGCCCCTCTCCCCAGTCCCCGTCACCGAGTCTCCCCAGTTTCCCCGACCTCCCAATCCCTGAGTCTCCCCGGCCTCCCCGTCACCGAGTCTTCCCCCAGTCGAACCAGGGTGTATTTTGCCCCCTTTTCCCTGCATAAAAGCGCCAGGTTGCATTTGGGGGGACCCAGCGATGGCTCTTCTCAGCGCCCCCGGGGGAGCGTCTCCCCGTTATTGAGAGAGGAGTCCAACTCTGGGTTTATTCCTTTCTCAAAGGCTTTATTTAAAACACAGAAAACAAAAACAGATACACACAGAGTACAAAGTAGATGCCATCGTGTCGGCTACAGTATCTGTCCACCCTCCCGCCCAAGGCCCGGTCGGTGGCGCTGCGGCCACGCATGGCGGACCCACGCGGAATCGTGGCGGCGAGCCGGCCGTGGGAGCGCTGAGCCCGGCCATCCTCCGGGGCGCCCAAACCTCGCTGGGAACGAAGCATTCATTTGGTGGTTAAGAGGAAAGAAGAAGAAAAGAAAAACCCATCGGGCAGCGAACAGCCTTCCCAACAGCGGCTGCCCGGGCGGCCCACCGGACTAGGGGGGGAGGGGGACGGAGGGAGACCCTCCGGCCAAGCCCGAGCTCGGGGCTGGAGGCAAGTCCGGGTCTCGAATCACTACTTACTGGACGAGCTCATACCGCACACAAGCACAAACACGTACACCCGCAAATCCATTGTGAGTTTTCGTACCTAAAAAAATACTTTGTTTTTTCCCCTTTAAAAAAAAATCTAGAAATTAAGACAAATTTCTCAACACAAAAACTTAAAGACTTTGGGCTGTAAACATCGGGTTACATAAAACGCCAATTTCTTCGACAAAATACGCTTCAGACGGGAGAGCTCAAGGGGCAGACCCTCGGCCCCGGCCCCGGCCCCGGCAGCCTCCTGGCTTGGCACAGACCGGGGCTCTCTTGCCGAACTAAGGCGGAGGAGTCCGGCCGCAAGCCGCCTTCCCCGGCCTCCAAGCCCACTCTGGCTCCCGGGCGGCTCTGCCCATCCTTCCTTTGGCTTCCTGGAGGCTCTGCCTCTGTGTTCCCCCAGATCCCCCCCAAGCTGGCCAAGGAGCCCTTGCCGTCTCTGCTTCTCCAGGCCCTGCTCCTCCCAAGCTTGCTCTCCGCTGCTCTCTCAGCGGCTTCCTCTTCTTAGAACCTAACTATGTCAAAACCAGAACCTTCCTCTTAGAACCTAACTACGGCAGGCCCAGAACCTTCCTCCCCTTAGAACCCAAATACCGCAGGCCCAGAACCTTCCTCCCCTTAGAACCCAAATACCGCAGGCCCAGAACCTTCCTCCTCTTAGAACCTAACTACAGCAGGCCCAGAACCTTCCTCCTCTTAGAACCTAACTACGGCAGGCCCAGAACCTTCCTCCTCTTAGAACCTAACTATGGCAGGCCCAGAACCTTCCTCCTCTTAGAACCTAAATACTGCAGGCCCAGAACCTTCCTCCTCTTAGAACCTAAGTACCACAGGACCAGAACCTTCCTCCTCTTAGAACCTAAATACTGCAGGCCCAGAACCTTCCTCCTCTTAGAACCTATAGCAGGACCAGAACCTTCCTTCTCCTATCTCTGGCCCACAGCAGGTGCTGAGGGGAAGGACAGATCCCAGACCTTTCCTTTATTAGCCCAGAGCACTCTTGGGGGATCTTAAGAATTTGCTCCCCAGGAGTTTAAATGACTTGCTCAGAGCCCCACAAGCCCTTAACAAAGGCTTTTCCACTTGTTCCTTCAGGCCTAATCAGACCCTTTTTCTCCAAGCCCTCGATATGCTTTTTACATCTCTGAGAAACCCAGATTTGGGAAACAAGATTAAAAAAAGAATATTCCTTCCTGCCTAACCAGAATGAATACCTCAAGGGCATGGAAAGGGCTTGGGAAGGGGTTCTAGGGAGGCAGGTGGTCCACCCCCTCCACCAGGAAGCCTTCTCCTAAGCCTGCCCCCCCCAGTCACAATCTCAGCCAAGTCACTAAATAAAAGCTGATGTGGAAAGGGAAATGGTTCTCCCCCAAGATAAAAGATTGGACACTAATTTCTTCTTTATATCTATTATGGTCCATGGAGACAGATTGGCTAGGGAGGAAAGGAAGGGATGTGTTTGGAGAACAGAAAAACTGAAGGTCCACAAAAAACTCTCCCAGCCTGCCCAGGGTCAATGGAGACTTTCAAGATTCTCAACCCCAAGGCCCCCCCAGAAGCCCAAGACTCCTGGATTTAACTAATAACACCATAAAATATGGCAAGAGCATCTGGGAGGAAATTTAAGAGGCCAAATCCCTCATTTTAAAGAAGAGGAAACTGAGGTTCATCGAAGGGAAGGGATTTTGCCCAAGGTCCAACCCCCAAAGGGCATATAACTTCACCAGGCATTGACTGAGGGTCTCCCAATCTGCCCCATTGCAAGGGAGCTTGAAAATCTCCCAAATAGAGACCCTGAAAACAGCTGACTTGTCCCCCCCCCCTCCACTTTGGACAGAGGATGACTTTTCTTCCTCCTTTAAAATATGAGGATCTCTGCAGGGATGGTCTATCAGGCACCCCCCCCAAGGGATTCAGCTCCCCAAATACCAGTCTGGGAAAAGAGTGTGGTCATGGATGACCTCAGCCCACAGGGCCCCCTTTGGGGCCAAGGAGGGCACGTAGGCCCAGTGAAGGGCAGGGGGGACCAGGACCCTCATTAGCCCCGAGGGTCCTCAAACTGCAGAATGACGATCAAGAAGATGCTACTCAAAGCAAGAGCAAACAGGGGAGGAAGCCAAATAAAGGAGGGATAGACGGGGAGCAAGGGGACAGAAAAACAAGCACAATCATCATAAGCAGCAATGCTGACTCATTCATTGGATGAATAAAGTGACAGACATCCCCTGGAGAGGACCAACATGGCGCCCATGGGCTTGGAGCCCCTTCAGGCTATTGGCCAAAGACTTCATGGTCTGAAGGCAGCAGACCACGTAGTCATCTCAGGTTCCTGGGGGCCCCAAGCTGCCCCTGGCAAGAGCTCTGCCCTGGAGAATGATGGGAAAAGCAGGACCGTGATGTCTGGCCAAGGAAGAGAAATGTCCAAGGGACACGATCGGAGGAGAGTGACCTTGCAACAGGCATGCATACAGCCCCCCACCCTCCCCACACACACACCTGTCGGCCTGAGCCTCGGGGGAGGAGGTACTACTAACTGAAGAACATAAAGTTTATGGAAATGGCATTCAGTGATCACTATGGACTGCCAAGGAGGCAGCCGGCATCGGTGAATCTGCTACACACACACTGCAGTGGGCCCACCGAACAAAGTTGAAGTGCTTTTCCCTAATCCAATGCTCTTGCCACTTCTACTTTTAATCTCAACTTGGGGAGAGGAACGGAAAAGTCTCCCCGACCCCCTGTACTACCCTGAATGGGTGGGAAGGGGCCTTGGAGAGCAGAGAACACCCTCTTATATCCTAAGGGCGACTACCCAGGAAAAGGGACTTGGCACAAGTCACTCAGCTAGCCAACCAAGTGGCAGAACAGGCCCAGAACCAAGGCCCATCTCTCTTTCCAGGTCACATCAGCAGCATATGTGTGACCTTTTCCATCATCCGCAGCCGACTTCCCACAAGAACTTGCTATCTCCTTTTTAATAAAAGGTCCCTTGCCCTCCTTGAGGGCAGGAACCTAACACAGCGCTTGACACACAGCAAGGGCTTAATTAACCCCAACTCTGGCCTCAGACAGAAAGGGGAACTCCCGGAGGAGGGACCCCTTTCCATCTACTCTGAAGGCTCCTCCCTCTCCCCCTTCTCCTCACCAAGCACTGATACCCAGCACATATTAGGTCTGGAGGAAGAGTAGCGGCAGCTAGGAAGCAAGGTCTAAGTTAGGATCCCTTTCATACGGAAAGACTTTGGCTGCTCAAAGGGACAAAAAAGGTGCTGGAGAAACAGGATGGAAAGGCTCTAGACTCCCCTCAAAACAGACCTAAACTCTTGCAGGCCAGGGTTATCCCATGACTCCTTAGCTGCCGAGCCTCTCCTTCCTCTCCACTCTGTCCCCCGTTTCAGGGACCCCTCGGGCCATCTGCTCCAACTAATATACAAAGATGAATCTCCTCTACAGCTCCCCCAACAAGCGGTCTTCTAGCATCAAAGGCATTCAAAGAGGGGGACCCACAATCTCCCAAGGTAAGCCATTCCACGGTGGGACTGAGCCGTTGGGAGTTCTTCCTGACATCAAGCCCAAATCTGCCATTTTGCAACTGCCTTCCCCTCCCCTTGCCTGCTTCTGGCCCCTGGAGCTCATGCCCTCCTCCATCTGACAGAACTTAGATGACTCAAACGGACTCAACCTGCTGGTGTCAATCAAACTAGCCTTCCGGCCACAACAGGAAAAAATGGTCTCCCCCTCCCCCCCATGCCCCCTGCCCGGACACAGACAAGCTCCTCTTCCTCCCAGGAATCTCTTCTTCTAAGCCCCCAGCCCCTCTTGTCAGGGCCCAGGGGAGGAGCGCCAGGGATCCCCGATGAACCTGTGGCGGTGCTGGGCCAGAGGGGCTTGGGCCCGAGGAATCAGCTCCTTCTGGATCGTCCGGACTGGCCTCCGACCTCCATGGGCGCCGGGCGGGAGGGCGGAACATGAGCCAAGTCGCCTCTGGGGCAGGGACAGGAGGACAAAGCAACGGCCAAGGGCCTCCTGCTGAGCTCATTCTCAGAGCTGGCCTTGCGCAGCCCGGATGGAACTGGGCTCCAGAGCCCGGGGTCCAACAAGAGCGGCCTTTGACCGGAGGCGGCGCCGGGAGAACGGTCAGAGGGCGCATGCAGCGGCTCAAACACAATGATGGCCAGGAGGCCGCACAGGAAAACCAAGCCTTGTCCCAACTGGCGGGGGAGGGTCCACAAGTCTACAAATGGGGCTCCAGCGAGGTTTCCCTCCGGACTTTATGCATGTTGATAAAAACGGAGACATAAATACTGTGAACATCATAATCCTTCATAATTCATTCAACTTTTATCAAGACAAACTCTTCGAGTCTTCAATAAGAAAGTGCAAAAGATGTACAAATAAATGGAATCCCTTCTAAGAAGTTCTGGAACTGGGCTTGTTTTTTATAAGTCGCTATTTGTTTTTCTTTTTCCTTCTTTTTTCCCTTTTCCTTTCTTTTTTTTTTTTTTTTTTTGGAAGAACACTTGATATGACACGGCGGCACTTCCGGGCATCGGCCCCACGAGGGCGGGGCCTTAGTCTTCGATGCAGATGACGTCACTGAGTTTCCCCTTGCGTCCCAAAGCAGCACCATCTTTCAGGGAGTCGGCTCCTTTTCTGTCGGGGTGGCAGGCGGGTGGCCCGGTGGGCGTGGCTGCAAGGACACAGACAGCGAGGCGTTAGTGACCCCGAAGGCCCCCCCCGGGCTCGGCCCGCCCCCAGGGAGAGGGCTCCCCGGGCAGAGCCGCGGCTCCCCAGAGCGCCCCCTGGCGTCCGCCGCAGACACTTACTGGCCCGGCGCTTCGGGCCGAGGGCCTCCCTTCTCTGGGCCTCCGCCTGCTCAGGTGGGGAAGGAGAGGCGGGGCCTAGTGACCTCTAAGGTCTCCTTCAAGGTCTCTGAGCATGCGCAGTTGCTGTACTCAGGGGCCAAGCCCTTCCCCTTCTCTGGGCTCCGCTTCCTCAAGAAGTGAGAAGTTAATTAAATCTGTCAAGTTCCTTCTAGCGCTAAAGCTTTGCTCCTTAATTAGATAGATGCGCGGACGGGTAAAGAGAGAGATACATGGAGGAATGGAGACAGACAGACAGACAGAACGGACAAAAGAAAGAAATACAGAAGTGGGTGGGAGAGAGAGAGATACGGAAAGATGCAGGGATAAACAGATAAATGGATGGCTGCAGATAGAGGAATATAAACAGATAAGGGAGTGGGGAGAAAGAAGGATGGATGGATGGACAACTATAGGTAGGTAAATGGATGAATAATATAGATGAAAATAGAAAGATAAGTGGATGGATATAGATAGATGCATAAAGAGAAAGGAAAGAAGGAAGAAAAAGAAAGGAAGGAGATAGGTGGATGGATGGATAGAGATAGATGGATAGCGGGAAAGAAAGAAAAGAAAAAGGAAGGAAGGAAGATGGATGGGTAAACATAGGTAGTTGAATATAGAAAGATAAGTAGATGATATAAATAGATGGACAGAGAAAGACAGAAAAATGAATGGACAATTATAGATAAATGGATGGATATAGATAGATATAAAAGATAAGGAAATGGGGGGAGAGAGAGAGAGATAAGCAGGTAGGCAAAAAAGGATAGATAAATGGATGAATAAATGTAGATGAAAAGAGGTAAGTGGGTGGATAGATATAGATGAATAAAGAGAAAAGAAAGAAAGAAAAAGAGGGGGAGGGAGGGAGGAAGGAAGAAAGGAAAGGAAGGAAGGATGATGGATTGATAAACATAGGTAGTTGAATATAGAAAGAGATAAGTAGCTAATATGAACAGAGAAAGAGAGAGAAAAATGAGTGGATAGTTATAGATAAATGCATGGATATAGATAGATAAATGTAAAAAGATAAGGGAGTGGATAGAGATAGAAAAGCAGATAGGCAGAAAGAAGGATGGGTAGATGGATGGATAAATATAGGTAGATAAATGGATGAATAAATGTAGATGAAAATAATAAATGGATGGGTGGATATAGATGAATAGAGAGAAAATAAGAAAGAAAAAGGGAAGGGAGGGAGGAAGGAAAGAAGAGAGGACAGAAGGAAGAGAAAGAAAGAAGATAGATGAATATAGAAAGATAAGTACATGGACAGCTATAAAGAAAAAAATGGATGGACAGATTACTATAGATAAATGGATAGATAAATACAGATGAATATAGAAACACGTGATAAAGATGTATAGAGACATATAAAGATAGATAGATAGATAGATACCTGACAGATGGATAAATGATTCCTATAGCTTGCCCCTCAGTCAGAACAGTTGGGTGCCCTCAGGACCCCAGTGTTTTTCCTCTAGACAAAGAGCTAAAGCTTACAGAAGCAGGGTGGCATCCTGGGAAAAGAGCCACCCAAGTAGATTCAGAAGGCCTGGATTCAAATCCTGCCCCCACCCTTTTTCAGCTGGGAGATGTCCACATCTCTGAATACATTTGCTCAGGAAGGAATAAAGGGAGAGGAGGGAGTATGGAATAGTTGCAAGGCTCCCCAGGATTGAGTGAAGATCAAATGGGATCGTTGACATAAACTCTTTGGCAAACCTTAAATCACGATGTGACTGACCCAAAAAGGCACCAGATGTGCAGGGGCTTCTTTTTTGCTCCCCCAGGATAAGCCCTATGACGTCCTCTCTCAGCTATTTCTGGGCAGTGGAGGTGTCTGACCCAGGTCAAACTCCATGATAATTACTGACTTTAAGAGCACGTTGCCTGGGCCATCTGGGGGGACCTCACAGAATCCCTCTGTCAGGACCATTTCCTAGACTGAAGCTCAGAAGTTCAGGGTCTTTCCTAGAGTCCCACAAGCCTCAGAGACAAGACTCGGACTCCATCGCCTTAACCTGAGCCACGCCACCACACCTCAAGGGGTGGACCCAGAGTGGACAGAGAGGGAGGCCCAGAGAAGGAGGAGGCCGTAGGAGCTCCGTTGTCTCCGAGCTGGGGAAGGGTCCTGGCTATTCCCCCCATCTCCCTCCCTTCCCTCCCACATGATCTGCAGGCACCCTCCCCCTTCTCCACAGAGTTATCCGTGGTGGGTTTGGGTGGAGTGAAAGGCGAAATGAAGGCACATGACACGAGTGGAGGCAGAACATGAGTCTGAACGAGCAATGATGGAGGGTTGGCAGATTGCACTGCAACCCAGAGATGGACAGAAACAGGCACACAAGGCACAAACCAACCCCCCAGTGCTTGGTCACTTCTCTACTTCATTCAGGGCTCCCCAAATGTGTCTCAATGTGGCAGCTCCCGACAAGGGCTGGCCTCGAAGCGGCAGGAGGACCCCGGTTTCCCTCCAGCTCCTAACATGGCCCTGCTGCCACATCTGGGTCCGTCTGGCCCTCCACTCACAAACCAACCCTGACCTTGAGCACCCCTTGCCTGCGACTCCTGAGGACCCTCACCCAGTGGGCTGCAAAACTTCACAGAGTCAGAGGTCCCTGAGCCCCAGCTAACCAGCCCCATCTTGGCTCAGATCCTGATGGGCCGGGACCCACTTGGACAAAGCCCCGACCAGGCTCCGTCCCCGAGGTCCAAACGAGACCTCTCCAGCGCGGCTATGACACAAATCCAGAAGAGAAAACGAAGAAAGCAGGCTCCTGGGCTCATAGTCAGGGAGCCCCAGAGCATCAAGGGAGAGGAAATGTGGATGGTGTCCTCCTCAGCTGGTCCATTCTACAGAGGAGGAACTAAGGCCCACAAAGGTGACCGAGACAAGGTCCCAGAAGAAAGAGGGAGCAGGATGTGGAGAACAAACTGAGGGAAGTTTCAGGATAAGGAAATGTGGAAAAGGAAGAAATTGGGCATTTGGGATGTGAACGATGAACTTTAGAGTAACAGAAAGATGTGTGGGTAGGATGACCAGGTGAGGGCAAAGACTAATTTATGTTCCATGGCCCAGCACAGTAGTTGACACATGCTAAGTACTTAATAAATGCTTGTTAAGGGATGGAGCTAAATGGGATTAACAACTAGTATTTAAGACTACCCTACGCCAGGAGTTGGGCACACAGTCTTGACAAAAAGCCTGCTGAATGGGAACAGATACTGGACCTGTGCTGTCCCTGATGAGGAGAACTCCCAGATAAGGAAATTCTTTCTCCTAATGCAGACTGGCACCTTCTCCACAGCTTATGGTCTTTAGAAAATTACTTGAGAGAAGTATGGAGATAAATTACTATCCAGCATCACACAGCCAGTATATGTCCAAGGCAGAACTCAAACTTTATTCCCCTGGCACCATCGCTGGATCTCTATCCACTTAAAATATAATTGTTTTATGTTTTAATTTAAAAAAAAAATTTAGTAGAGCCTGGACAGGATTCTGACCACATAGTAAATGCTTAATAAATGCTTCTCACCAGGCTGAGTTGGGGTAGACGGGGCAAAAACAGAGAAGATTGTCTTCAAGCTAACTCCTCCATCATGGGGGGCCTTAGAGACCCAATAGATCCCACACCCAAAGCATCCAGGTTCAAGGAGGATCTAGTGTCTTGGAGACTCAGGACTCCTTTGGAGACCTGGCCTAGGGGATGCCCTTCCAGCCTTCCTGCAACAGATGTGGCCAGCCAGGTTCCACACCTGCCCTTCTCTCAGCAGAGGTCTCAGCTAACCAGGGGACTGGTGAGGATGTGACCTTCACTGCTCAGATACCTGTTTTCATCTCAACCTCCATTGCACTAGAGACTGAAGGTCTCAGGATTAAAATCTGGGGGGGGCAGTCTCACTGGCTAATAAATGGAGTTTGAGGAAAGAGGGGAGGTTGGAGGC
>JAJPUD010018159.1:0-18755 GCA_023553655.1 Myrmecobius fasciatus
TGTGTGTGTGTGTGTGTGTGTGTGTGTGTGTGTGTGTGTGTTATGGACATTAATTTGATAATAGATAATCCAGATTATTTATCCTTTCTCTAGATAATATATGTAGTTTAGATATGAATTCAGTTCAAGGCTGCCTTTATTTAGAAAGCAAAAGATGACTTTTGTATGCTGGAAAAACAACAGTAGAAAACCAACTCTCATTTGTATAGAATAAATGTTCCTAATATGTGGGCCAAGGACCTTGGGCTCTGGAGTGTTTCCAAAGGGACAAGAAGTTCAACTAAATATTATGCCTTATACATAAATGTATTTCTCAAATACACATTCATGCTCCTACTATCATTTATATACAAATTTGCTTTAAAGAGTTTCTGAGTTTTTTCTTCATTTTTCTTGTTTACAGTCAATGGATAAAAATAGTATAATTGTAATCATGTAAGGTTCCACATAATTTTTAAAGTGGCAAATATTGAGAATCATAGCCTATCTCAAATGATCCTCATAATAATCCTAGAAGCTAATATTATACATTGTACCTATTTCATAAATGGGAAAATTGAGATTTTGAGAAGCAAAGTGATTTCCTAAAGATTATATAACTAGTAATCAACTAGGTAGCATTTGAATTCACTACTTTTATGGCCACTAATCCACTAACCCCACTGAAGCCATCTCTCAATGTGAATAATATTCAAAAGAAATTGCCCAGCATGTGACTTCCAATTCAGAAATTAATAATCCAATGCCTCTAAAGCTTGTGTATTCTATAAGGTTAAAAGGTGGGCGTAGTTTATGACAGGTCATATTCTAACTGTTTATTTGGTCCATTTCTCTTCCTATTCCACAAGGGAGGTCCATGATTCATTCATGACAAAAGGCCCAAGGGGGATTGTACACCTTTTCTACCTCTTAATTAGGGTCGACTTCATGACAGAGGTGAGATTTATGGTGTTGTAGCACACCAGAGTGTCCTCAGAACATATTATCTAGCTCTGTAGGAGTTAGGGATTTTAGATTGGCTCAAGATTGATAGACATTGTGGTACCATAGGCAATCTCTTTGTCCCCAGAAAAGAACCTCTAAGTTAGATGCACAATGCTTTTGTTGGTTCATCTGTACTTGCGTTCATTCTTTTTTTAAAAAAGACATTTGTGTATTTATTGAACTCTATTATAGAAAATTCATCTATTCATTTGCTTCTATAGTTATGTATATGAAATCACTAAACATTCATTCATTCCTATTATTACCTGCAAATAGACTAAGGGAAAATTCACAAAAGTACAAATAGCTAATGGGACACTGACTTAGTATTCTGAATATAAAAGAAATTTAGGTTTACTTATTCATTCATATAGGATTGTGTTAAGCATCCCTTTCTTCAGGTATTTGCATCTACTACTAAACAATAAAATGTGAGTGGGAATCCACTCAACTTTGGTAATGATAATCTCATGATAGTCAAATTAATTTCTTTTCAAATAATCAGACCATTCATTGGGTCATAGTACTTAGATTTTTACTTCTTGGTTGTCTTTTCATACTTTTATGGGGATGTAATATAAAAGTCATAAGGATGATTTACTTTGCTTTATCCTTGCTCTATGACCTATCCAGAATATCTTGGTCTGATATAGTAGCTTCAGGCTGTTTGCCCTCCATGACCTTCTGTGGAGTTCTAAATCTGTCTTCCAATAACACATCTGTTTAAACCAAAAAAAAGTCTTATACATAGATCAGAGGCTTATAGATATAGGGCTGGAAGGGACCTTAAAATACTCTCCCTTAAACTTCTTATTTAAAGATGAGAAAGCTGGGGTAAGGGAGGTGAATCACTTCAACAGGAAATGATACAGCTATGTGGTACAATGGATAGAGCATTGTACCTGGAGTCAGGAAGTTCAAATGTAGCCTCAGATACTTATTAGCTACATGACCCTAGACAAATCACCTAAACTTCTGTCTGTTTTTTTTCCATCTAAAAAATGGAGGTAAAATAGCATTTATCTCCAAGGTTATTGTGAGAATAAAATGAGATTATATTTGTAATACCCTTGGTAAAACTTAATCTGACATATAAATATTAGTGATGATGATGATAAAAATTCCGGATTCAAACTTAGGTGCTTTAATTCAAATTTTCACACATTTTTACCGTATCACAAAGCTCACAATTCTGGTTGCATCTTGGATATTACTAAGGACATAAATAAAATGACATAATGCTTTGGCAGAAATTCTATCTTCTAGTTAAGGAACTGTCTAAGGACATATGGAGAACTTTCATTTGTGAAAAGCTTCCTATCCAATGGGAGAACAGGTTAATTATAGTAACTATATTAACAATCATTTTTCTGTGATTGTGAAATTCTTTTAAGAAGTTACAAGTAAATGAATATAAATCCATGTCTCGAGCAAGAGTCTAACTATCTAATCATAGACTTTGGCACTTTGAATGTTAAAAATGCAGATATTTGATCTGAATTTTGGTTTTCTGAGAGAGTTATAACAGTTGACGATATATAGCTTTAAAGTTCACAAAACATTCTACATGTATTCTCTGACTTAGATCTGTAAGAATAGGATGAGGCAAATAGTACTGATGTTTTAATCATCATTTACTGATGAGAGAAATTGAGGCTTAAATAGGTTCAGTGATTTACTCTTGGTCACACAGAGACTTAAGTAACAGAAGAGGATTTTAAACACAGCTTTTCCTAACTCAAAGTTCAGTATCCTAATCATTATACTGATCTTTTATTTCTCTTAATGCAAAGCCTAAATATCAGAATATCAATGTAGTATGAGTACTAAGCTTTTGGTGTCCCTCCTCTCCCCTTTTGGTGTCCTCCACACTCCTGATACTGTTTAGAAAATAATAATGGAAAATTTTAAGAAGAGAAATTGTTTTCATTAACTTGGCATATTATTTTATTTTGCCCTAGTGTACACAATTTGCTTAAATAAAAATCTCCTTTTCCCCTAGTGCAAACCAGAAGAGGGGTTGCTTTTATTTAACAATTCACTTGTAGCCCAGTACAGCATTACAAAAGTCTTAGTGTAGTTTTAAGTTCATATGATTAAACTGAGCCTTTTTTGACACCCTATATAGATGGATAGGAACTGAATTCTATGGAATTTCATCTCTTTAACAAACTCCAAGAATATTAGAGAATTTTTTTCTATTATAATGTAAGTAGGGGCCGCTAGTTGGTACAGTGGAAAGAGCACCAGCCCTAAAGTACATATATATATATATATGTATGTATATATATATATATGTGTATATATATATATATATAAATGTAAGTAGGAGACAGGTCCAGAGGATGAGTGTTTTGTGCTGCTTAAGGACTATATCGCCTAGGAACCTGGATCCAATCTCAACAATTTTCAATATAAAAAGAAAATAAGGAGACAGAGCCAAGATGGCATAATAAAGGCAGGAATTCACTGAGCTTTTCCCCAAGATACTCTAAACACCTTTAAGTAATAACTCTAAACAAATTTTAGAACCTTAGAACCCGCAAAAAGAAGGATTCTTTTTCCAGCAGAAAACAAATTATAAGGTCAGCATGAAAAGTCTATCAGCACTAGCACATTAAAACATCCAGTATAGGTCAAAGACCTTCCTCATAATTTCAGGGCAAGGAGGAGTGCTTGTGATCACTAATGGATCAGAGTATAGAACAATAGAGTAGTAAACACGTTTCTCTTTGGATGATATTACCTTGGAAGAATTGAAAACATAGGTTCCTAGAAGGATCTTTGAAAATGACTGCACACACCCCTAAAGCCTGGGGCCTTGCCACTATACCCTGGAGATAGAGCCTTAATTTAACAAATTTTAAAGTGGACATATGGGTTGGGAAAAAGATCAAATATCAGAAAAAATATTCTAACCATAGAAAATTACTATGATGACAAAGAATATCAAAATGCACACTCAGAAGAAGATAACAAAGTCAAAGTTTCTGCATCCAAAGCCTCCAATAAAAATAAGAATTGATCTCAGGCCATGGAAGACATCAAAAGGGATCTTGAAAAATGTGAAGTATAAAAAGCCAATAAGGAGAAGAATGTTTAGAAAGCAAATTGGCCAAATGGAAAAGGAAGAACAAAAATTCACTGAGGAAATAATTCCTTAAAATCTAGATTTGAGCAAATCAAAGCTAATGACTTTATGATAAATTAAGAAAGAAAGAATGGGAAAAAGAAAACAATGTGTAATATTTCACTGAAATAAAAATATCTATTGGAAAATACAGGAGAGAGAATTTTAAAAATTATTAGTCTATCTTAAAGCCATGATCAAATAAAGAGCATAGACATCATCTTTCAAAAATCATCCAGGAAAACTGTCCTGATATTCTAGAACCAGAAGGTAAAATAAAAATTGAAATAATCCACCAACCACCTCTTGAAAGAGATCTAAAGATGAAAACTCCCCAGAATATTATAGTCCAGTTCTGTAATTCTCAGGTCAAGGAGAAAATATTGCAAGAATCCAGAAAGAACCAATTCAAATATAGTGGAGTCACAGTATAACACAAGATTTATAAACTTCTAAATTAAAAGATCAGAGTAATTGGAATATGATATTCCAAAGAACAAAGGATCTATATTATAACCAAGAATGACCTGATCAGCACAACTGAATATAATCCTTCAGGGGAAAAGGGGGATATTCAATGAAATAGAGGACTTTCAAGCATTCATGATGGAGATCAGACCTGAATGGAAAATGTGATTTTGAAATACAATCTCAGGAGAATCATAAGGGTAACCACGCAAGGGAAATTATAAGAAACAAGGTAAATTTGTTTATATTCCTACATGGGAAGATGATATTTCTAACTCATAAGAACTTTCTCATTATTAAGGCAGCTAGAAAGAATATATATAGAAAAAGGGCACAGATATGAGTTGAATATAAAGGGATAATATCTAACAAAATTAAGTTGTGAGAAAGTACTCTTCTGGGTGAAAGGGAAAGGGAGAGGTGGGACAGTGTAAATGATATGTCAAAAAAGAGGCAAACAACCTTTTACAGTAGAGGGCAAGAGGGGGAATGGGAGAAAGCTTACTCTCATCAGAATGGGCTCAAAGAGGAAATAACACATACACTCAACATACAAGATGGTAGGAGGGAATGGGATGCAGGAAGAGGGGAGAATGATAGAAAGTAGGATACACTGGAGGAGGGGTTGGTCAGAAGCAAAACACTTTTGAGGAAGGAGAGATTAAAAGGAGAGAGAATAAAATAAATGGTGTTAGGGGAAATTCACTCAGCAGTAGTAATTGTGAAAATAATTCTCAAGTATTTCTCTGATAAAATTCTCATTTATCAAGTACATAAGAAGCTAAGTCAAATTTATAAAAAAATATGAGCCATTCCCCAATTGATAAATAATCAAAGTATATAAACAGCTAAACTAATCAAGTTATTTATAGCCACATAAAAATTCTCTAACTCACTATTGATTGGAAAAATGCAAATTAAAACAAATCTCATATCTATTGAATTGTTTAATGGGACAGAAAGAGTAAATGACCAATGTAGGAATTGTAGGGGGAAAATATGACACTAATGCTTTGTTGGCGAAACTAGGAACTGATTCAGCCATTCTATAGAATAGTTTGAAACTCTACCAAAAGGGATATACTTGTTTGATCTAAATTATGCATAGTCATTGACCTAAAAATACCACTATTAGGCATGTATCCCAAAAGAGATTTTTTTTAAAGAGGAAAAGGACATATGTGTGCAATTTTTTTTTATTTTTAGCAGCTCTTTTTCAGGGCAGAGTTGGAAATTGAGGAGATGCCCATCAATTGAGGAATGGTTGAATAAATTGTGGTGTGTGATTATGATGGAATACTATTGCTCTGTGGGAAATGATGGGCAGGATACTCTCAGAAAAACCTTAAGTGTGACAGTGGCATGCAAAGTGAAATGTACAATGTACCAAATAATAGCAATGTTATGGGATGATCACTTGTTATTAAGTAATACAGTGATCCAAGACAACTCTGAAGGACTTGTGATGAAAAATGTAATCCATATCCAAAGAAAGAACTGATTCTTTCTTTTTTTTTAATAAAGCTTTTTATTTACAAAACATTTGGGTGATCTTTCAACATTGACCTTTGCAAAAAAACTTTTTTTTTCCCAAGCTTTTCCTTTACTTCCCCCCGCCCCCCACCCCTAGATCACAGGTAATCTAATACATGCTAGATAGGATAAATTATATGACAAATACAGTACATGTATACATATCTATACAGTTATTTTACTGCACAAGAAACATCAGATCTAGAAAGAGAAGAAGAAAAAAACAACCTAAGAAGGAAAACAAAATGCATGGAAATATTCACAGAAAGCGTTAAAATGCTGTGTTGTGGTTCACTCTCAGTTCCCACAGGCCTCTCTCTGGATGTCTATGACTATCTTCATCGCAGAACAACTGGTTTGAATCACATCATTGTTGAGGAGAACCATGTCCATCAAAATTGATCATCATATAGTCTTGTTGCTGTGTATAATGTTCTCCTGGTTCTGCTGATTTCACTCAGCATCAGTTCATGCAAGTCTCTCCAATCCTCTCTGAAATCCTCCTGCTGGTCATTTCTTACAGAACAATAATATTTCATAACATTCATATACCATAATTTATTCAGCCATTCTCCAATTGATGGGCATCTTTTCAATTTCCAGTTTCTTGCCACTACAAAAAGGGCTGCCACAAACATTTTTGCACATGTGGGTCCCTTTCCCTCCTTTAAAATCTCTTTGGGATATAGGCCCAGTAGAAACACTGCTGGGTCAAAGGGTATGCACTGTTTGATAACTTTTTGAGCATAGCTCCAAATTGCTCTCCAGAATGGTTGGATCCATTCACAAGAACTGATTCTTTCTGAAGACAGGGTGAAGCATGTTTTTAAAACTTTGCTTTTGATGAGGGAGGAAATCTATGTTTTCTTTTGCAATATGACTTAAGGGGAAAAAATGAAAATCAAAATCTCACTGGAGGGGATTGATTTGAGAGAATGACTGTTAAAGAATGAGGCAGTGGTGTGAGAGGACAGCAGTCATTGGGAGAGGGAAAGCAAGCAGCTTCAAACATAAGTAGGACTAATGAAGGTAAGAATTTAATTCCTCCACCAATCACATCACAGATTCCTCCTAACTTTGTCTACAATGCCTAAGAGATATTTTCACCCTGGATGTTCACTCTACTCTTGGGCTTCAAACCCAGGAAGAACCACCATCCTTCATCCCTGTGGGCTCTTCCTCTGGTTGGCTGATTCCTCCCAGAACCTCCATTTAAAGAGGAAATTCTAAGGCAGCTGTTTTCCTGATTCTCCCAGACTTTTCCCATGATGCCCCTGTGTTTATTTTGATCTCTTTCCTTTACTTCCCCTGTTTTCAGTTTTATTTTGTATATTCTTTTCTGTCATTAGAATATAAACACCTTGAGGGCAAGAACTACTTTATTCCTGCTTATGTTTGCATTGCTAATATTTAGCACAATACCTAGCACAAGGTAATTATTTAATAAATGCATATTTATTTGACTTGACTTCCAGAAAGGCAGAGCTGACATGGTCCTGGATTTTTGAGTTCTGGCTTCTAAGGAAATGACAAAATTACTACACTTTGAGACTTAAAACAATATGACTGTGCAAAAAAACCATTTACATGAACATTTCTGGCAACTCAATGGCCTGACCTGAATTTAGCAGAAGTGGGTCTTTCTCCTGATGTGTTGGTGTGCCTAGTAATGGCTTGGGACCATGACTCACTGATTGCCTTGGGGAGTCAGAAAGTAGAAGTGTTTTGATTATGGGCTGTATGTACATTAACTATCTGATTCATTTCCTTTTTAGCCAGCTTGCTTCATACTTTTAATGAAAGTTTTATTAGATTTATTTTCTTGAATAAGCCTAGCAATAGAATGATTGAGGGAGGAGGTCTTTTGAGCTATAGATTTATATATTATTGACCCAAATTGTGCCCTGACTGACATCAAGAGGGTGGATGTTTAGCAATAATAGTAGCAGAGGCATACAATGATTTATGGTTTATAAAATGGTTTAAGAGTGCTATAAATGTTTTAACAACCAGCTCTCAAAAATGTATATGCAGCACATTTTAAAGTTTAATCTGCATTATTTCTATTTCTTTTATTACTTTCTTCAGTTTAGATAAATGACAAAACAATAAATCAATTCTGATTTGTAGCATTTGATATTTCCAAGGTATAAATGCTTACACTGAAGATTTAATTTGACTCTCATAAGCCAGTAGAAGCTGGCTCCAGCACATCCCTGAGTACCTTGCTTATGAAAAACTTGTGAAGTATATATGAAAAATATTATCTTGGAGAAGAGGATTTGAATATAGAAAAATGCTTTACCTAAAATCAAATAAACATGATGTCAGATCCAGATCTTCTGACTTCAGATTCAAAGTTAGCATGCAGTAAGTACTTAATAAATGATTACTGCTTGATTGATTTTTCTGTTACAACCCAGCTATCTTTGATTTGATGCAGATGAAAGCATTTGTTAATTGAATGTGATTTCTGGGACTATTGAAGAAGAGTCAGCTTAAGGCAATGAGCAGAGTTCTAGACTGAAAGCTAGGATCCTGGGAATTTAGTTTCAGTTTTGTTATAAACTAACTATACCAATGGGTATAAACTCACTTCTCTGGGCCTCAGTTTTCCCATTTACAATGGAAGGAATTGGAGTTGGCAAACAATTAGTTGCCTTCTAGTTATATCATTTCGGTGTTATTTTTACTTCTTTTCCAGTTCTAAAATTATGTGAGGCCACTTCTTTCTTTGACATTTTTTTTAATATTCTAAGATCTCTTCCACTTTCTTAGTATAGGTTCTGAAATCTCTATCTCTATAAAAGGATCTTAGAGACCATGCAGTCTGTCTCATTTTACAGATGTATAAACTGAGTCACTAAAGTATTATGATATATTCATGATCATACAACTAAGAAGTGCCTAAAATAGAATTGTTTGTGTTTTAATAGCTCAGGGAAATTGTAAATAACAATTGTTTTTATTCAGATCAAAAACCCTGAGGGCCTTCTTTTCTAAAGTTGAACTTAAACTTTCTCTTCTCCTCCCTTCTCTCTCTTTCTCTTTCTTTTGTTCTTTCCTTTGTGCTTTCTTTTTCTTGCTCTCTTCCTTCTTTCTTTTCTTCCTCCCTCCCTTCCTTTCTTTCCTTATTTCCTTTTCTCTTTCTCTTTCCCTCCCTCCCTTCTTTCATTTCTTCCTTCCTTCCTCCCTCCCTCTATCCCTCTATTCTCTTTCTCTTTTTTCTTTCTTTCACTCTTTCTCCTCATTCCTTCCTTTTTCCCTTCCTTCCCTCCTCCCTCCCACAGTCTCTCCTTCTTTCCCTCCTTCCTTCCTTCCTTCCTTTCATTTTTATCCAACCCTAATCACTGAATGGGTGTTGCCACAAACAGACCGAAATCTTACAAGCAAGATAAATTTCTCAAAATAGAGCTCTGGAAATGAGGCTTTGATAAAGCTGTTGAGATTCATATAAAGATACTTGACCATGTCTTAAACCCCAATTACTGAGACTCTCACTGATTGTCCAAAAATGGGTCCCAACTCAAACTTCAGTTGGTCATTATTTGGGTTTTGTTGACTTGGAATGAGTGTAAATAGCAACTATTTCTGTTCTGGCCAGAAATCCTGAGAATCTTCCAGATTGAGTTTTTAATAAGTAAGATAATATTTTTTGCTTCATTTTTTACTTAGCATTAATCACTGAGTGGTTTTTGTCTCAAACTAAAACCTGAAAAAGACCTTAGCTTAAAGAGGCTGAGGTTTCCCATTACATCCAGGGCCATCTTCAGTCATGCTTATTTTGTCTTGCCCCTAAACTCAGATGGCTCTGGAGGAGAGAAGGAGGTTGGTGATTTTGCACATCCCTGCCACACTTAAATCCAATTCACTTGCAAGTCAAGACATATCCTTCCCTATGCCATTGGTGTTCTTAGAGAATGAAGGACAAGCACAATGTCTAAAGTAGAATTCAGATCCAGGCCTACTTTACACTTGTACTTGATATAATTTTTCCAGTTACTATTTTATAATCAATGAATGATATTTAAAAGCCAGCATCAATAATCCAATCAAATATTTAAATATATATATATATATATATATATATATATATATACTATATATATGTGTGTGTGTGAGTTTGTGTGTATGCACACAGATACAAATACAGAATATTTATGTGTATGTGTGAATACATACATTTACCAACACATCTATGAACACACAGAATGATACTGTGATGTTCAAAGTTTATTTAGGATATATTAGACAATCTACAAAGTACCTACTTTGGTTAAAAATATTACTGTTTATGTAAAGGCAGAAGTGAATGAGTAAGTGAATGAAAATTTTTTCAAGTGTTTACAAAGTACCAGATATTCACTTTACTAAGCTTATGTAATAATAAATAGAAAAGGGAGATAGTCCCTGTTCTCACATTTTAATTGGAGAAGACAACGCATGAAATAGAGTTTGCTGGCAATGCAGCTACTAGGTCTGAAAGTGATAAGTGAATCAGTAAGGGGTATGCTAAGGCCAAGGAGTCTTTAGGTAATGTCACTAGATCAGATAATTTTGTCAGAGGTATCTGAGCCATAGAGATAGAACAGCTAGTAAAGCCTATAGGACCTAAAATCATGGTAGCAACAGAAATGGTTAAGACCTAGTATTCCTCCATTTCCAAATCATCCAGAAGAACAAAAGGTCAAGAATATCAAAGGAATTAGTAAAAAAAAATTGCAAAAACCTATATTACAAAGCAGCAGTCATCAAGAAATATTGTAGTGGATTAGTGGAATAGATCAGATACACATGACACAATAATCAAGACCTATAGTAGTCTATATAAACTCCAGCTTCTAGAATAAGAATTCATTATTGACAATAATTGCCGGGAAAATGGAAAATAGTATTTTAAAAACTTGGCATAGACCTATGTCTAACATCCCATAACAAAATAAGGTCAAAATAATTACATGATTTGGGCATAAAGGATGATGCCATAAACAAATTGTGAGAGCAAGGGATAATTTACTTACAAATCTTTGGAGAAAAGGAAGAATTCATGGCCAAAGAAGAACTAAACAACAGCATGAAAGGCAAAATGGACAACTTTGATTACATTAAATTAAAAAGTCTTTGAACAAACAATATGAACAGAAATGAGATTCAAAGGGAAGTACAAAGCTGGGAAAACTTTATAGTCAATGTTTCTGATAAAGTCCACATTTTTAAAATATATATAGAATTGTGTCAAATTTATAAGAATACAAGTCATTCCCTAATTGATAAATGGTCAAAGGATACGAACAGACTGTTTCAGATGATAAAATTAAAGCCATCTATAGGTATAGTTATATGAACAAATGCTCTAAATCACTATGGATTAGAGAAATGCAAATTAAGACAGCTCTGAGGTACCACCTCACACCTCTCAGATTGGCTAAAATGACAGGAAAGATAATGGTAAATATTGGAGGTAATGTGGGAAAACTGGGGCACTAATGCATTGTTGGTAAAATTGTGTAATAATTTGTTTACTCTGGAGAGCAATTTGAAACTATGCCCAAAGGGCTATAAAACTGTGTATACCCTTTGACCCAGCAGTGCCATTACTGGGTCTGTATCCCAAGGAAATTTTAAAGGAGGGAAAAGGGGTCACATGTGCAAAAACATTTGTACCAGCTCTTTTTGTGATAGAAATATATTATAATGAATATTTTTGTGGTAAAAAAGAATTGGAAAATGAGTAGATGCCCATCAATTGGGGAATGGGTGAACAAGCTGTGGTATATGAAGATAATAGAATATTATTGTTTTATTGAAAATCATGAACAAGCTGATTGATTATAGAAAGGCCTGGAAAGATTTATATGAACTGATGCTGAGTGAAACAAGCAGAACTAGGAATACATTGTACACAATAGCAGCAAGATTGTGTGATGATCAACTATGAAAGACTTGGTTCTTCTCAGTAGTTCAGGGGTTCAAAGAAATCTCATTAGACTTAGGACAGAAAATGCTGTCTGCTCCCCCAAAACAGAACTAAGGTGACTGAATGAAAATCAACACATGCTATGTTCACTTCTTTTTTTAAATTTTTTAAAAAAAATCTCTCCTATGGTTATTCCCTTTTGCTCTGATTTTTCTCTCCCAACATGATTCATAAAGTAATGTGTATTACAAATAAATAAATTTACTAGAAAAAAGGATTAGATAAATAAGACAGCCTGAAATAATGCAGCAGCATGTCAGCATGAAAGTTTAGTAAAATAAAATTCAACAAATAAGAAAACCACAGTAAAGAAAATCTTTCTTTGCACTCCTCCCTTCTTGTTATAAGTCATCTTGAATTATAGTGCTTCCAAAGGAACTCCTTATTATATGACAATCTCTTTAAGACTTCTCTACTGTTATGCCAATCTTATCTTTTTAAATCTCTTACCTTTGTTCCTGCAGCTCTACTCATATGACTATCATACTATTTCAAGTCCTTCTTGCCTGGAGTATTTTAAATATTCCCTATACAAAATCTTCCTGCCTTTCAGCTGATCTCTCTCCAATCCTTCATGAAAGTACCAAAGTGGCCAGAACACAAAAATCTGTTTAAGATCCCAATTGCCAAAAGAATTAAAAAAAAAAAAAGAAAAAAGAAATGACCTACAATTTCATGCATTTCACAATTTGTCTTTAATTCACCTTTGTAGGCTTTTTTCAAAATTCATATTCTAAAATCTTTGCCAAGTAGATTACTAACTATTCCCAATTTTCAATTTGGAAATAAATTCCTTGGAATTTATTTCTGTTCAGTTATACAGACTGTTCACCATATTACTTCCTCTATTTCCCAGTTAAAATAACTTTCTTCCCCAAATTGCTCAAGGACATTCTCTTCATAAAACTTCCTAGATTCACCTGTACTCCAAATCTCCTATATTTTTCTGTTTTTCTGTTCTTATGTATTTATCTTGCTTCAAATTCCATTTTATTTTTGTATAAGCTTTATCTTTCCATTAGACTAAACTACCTAAGGCCATTTTCATTGTAATTTCCTCAGCATATGTGGCAACACCTTTTAAAAATAGGTGCTGAGTTATTGTTTTACGATATGTTTTATGCTGAGTTATTGTTTTATAAAACATCATAAAACAATATATATGTATATATGTACAATACATATATATATAAATATATGTATAAAATACATATATATGTATATACACTTAGATTCACATATCTTGTTTCCCTTTTCACTGCAACACAAGGCATAACTATTTCCTACTTCTATGATTGAATGTAAAACATTAATGAATATTTTTCAGGTACAGCATGAATATTGCATAAATTTTATTGATTTTCTGATCTCCAGTATAGGAGCTTTTCTGAAAGTGTTGCTAAATATAAATACTTGCCACCAAATACATAAGTACATAAATACATATTTATTGACATATTCATGGACAGATATCAGCCTTTAGATTGTACTCACATAACATAAAAAAGTAAGTGTGGTAGATACTTTAGAACACAGAATTTTGCAGTGTAGAAGAAATCTTGGGACACAGAACCTAAATTGTCAGTGTTGGAAGAAGCCTTAAAAGAGAATATTCAAAATGAAAGTTGTCTATGAATATGAGGATGATAGAGTTGCATGAAAACTATACGACTACCTACTCTTTCTGATATGATCTTTCATTATACTTCAAAGAGAATGAAAGTATTAAAATTTTATTAATTTAGTTATTAATTTAGTTATCAATTTATTTATTTATTACCACAAGAAACTTCATATATTCAGTAAACATCTTTTTTGGAGAACACTGTTCCAGGCAATAAGGGAAACTGTTTCTGTTTGTTTTGTTTTGTTTTTCTTTTAAACATGTGGTTTCATTTGGGCCTAGGATTCCCAGTATAGAAAGTCCCTTCCCTAATACAGATTGACAATTCATCAGTTTTAAAAGGTTGCCTGAACCATTCAGAAATTGAGAGATTTACTATGACCACAGTATCAGTGGCAGTATTTTCACTAAAATATTATTAATTCAAAGGCTGTACCTCTGTACATGTTGACCACATTGGTGCTCTAGGACAGAGAAAGAGAAATAGAGCTTAGCAAAAAATCTGGTCATTTGCCTCACAGAATTTAAAAGTTCAATGTTGGAAATAAAACATGTACACAAATAACTATGCTCCAAAGCAAAAAATGCTAAGGGTAGCCATTACAACTCCCTCTCTTGACTAGTTTATAAATGCATCAGAGTTCATTAGGACTCTAATGAATAATGCTAATCAGCATGGGAGTTATTTCTGACATGGGTTAGTTTTCCCCTTCTCAGTCAGCCTACCAAATCTTTCCACCAGAGGATTCACTATATCAATGGTGGGTTTGGTTCGGATACTATCTAGGCTTTCTCTGCATTGCAGTTCAGAAAACCTGAGTTTAAGCACTTTTCAGCCTTTTTAGTAGCTAAGATCATAAATGTGTGCCATCATATCCAATGAAAGTCTTTCATATTATAGATGTATAAATACAATTTGTCTTTACCAGCATCCAATATTAATGGTACTCGGCAAACAATTTCATTGTTATATAAATGGTTCATAGCAACAAGGAATAGTGGAAAGAATGCTGAAATTGAAGCTTACAAATCACTCGGTTCTAATTCTAATTCTGACACTAACTACCTATGATAACCATATGTAAGTTAGTTAAAGTTGTGTGAGCCTCCATTGCCTTGCCAGTAAAATGGGACTAATAAAAGCTGTAGCAGCTGCTCAACCAGACTGCTATGAGAGCAAAATGAATTAACATACATAAATTACTTGCATGTCATATAGAAGTATCAAAATTTATTAACTTAATTTATCATTACTTGACACAATTAGAACACAAAAGTATTATCTATCAGAAGTTATGTTTTCACGTTCACCATTTCCACTTCTATAAGAACAAAGGGATTTTTCTCCTTTTATTTTTTTTTCCCAACTGGAGTTTCTGGTGTCAGGATTGGTTATTTGTATTCCAGTGGGATTCAGTCTTCATGCCAGGTGGTCCATCTGCTGTCCATCATCATTGATACATTATCCTCCTGTGTGTAGGCAGATGTCTTTAATTCATTTGCCAACCCTAGTTTTTGCAGTTTTATTTCTCATGTAATCATCTCCACCATGGGAATGCTCGACATGATTCTTCCCATTGTTTACTGGGGTAGTTAAAGACATCTGATGAACTTTCATTGTGGACCAAAACTCTGATCACAGACTATGGACATCTGAACAAGAGTGTAATAGAGCAACCGCTAGAAGGATAGCATGGTGGAGAGTTCCAAATGCAGAGTCTAAAAAATCAGTTTTAAATGTTTCTAGGCTTTGCCTATATTCAAGTCTTAAAATCTATTTGACTTAAACTCTACTTCCCAGGGTAGCTTTGAAGAAAGCACGGTGTAAACATTCACGTGCATTAAACATTCAGGTTATAACTAATAGTTCTTTAGCGATCAATATACTCATATATCTGTGTAAGAATACTATCCTCTAAAGTTCCAACCCACTCCATTGTGAGACAGACATAATCACCACTCATTTCTTGAAACTCACTGGAATTAGAATGGGTTGGGATGGGATTGGTAAAGGTATAGCCTGAGGCTTCCAAATATTCGTCTCTGATACTCATGGGCAAGAAACTACAACCTCATCATATGCAGAAATATATAAATGTATATATATATATATATACATATATATTATATATATTTGTGTGTGTATATATACATATATATATATAATACACTATACACATTCACATATATGATCCAGTAGTCATCAGTTTTGATATTTCTGGCCAAATGCTAATTGATTCAAGACTTCAGGGGAAATAAGTAGTTATTCCTCACAAACAATTTGTGACTGCTACCATACACAGATTTATTAAAGGAGATAGGTAAAAAAATCAAGAAAATTTTCTTTCTGATGTACATGTAACTAGGTAAAAGATAACACTGTATCTGCTTGAAAATATGGATATGCAGTCCTGAAAGAGGGACAAAACATGCTTGAATGCTCTTCTGGTTTAATGATAACAATATAAATGGCTAAATTATGAACGCGATGATGAGTAATATTCATGGTAACAACAAATGCATATCATCCAATTAAGTACTAAAAATTGAAACATATCAATACCGCAAAAAGAAACAAGAACTAAATATTTAAAATAGCGTAATTGGGTTTTCAGAATTAAATTCCCAGAAATTAATTAGCCTTTGTAAACTAACAGGTGATAGATCTCTTACAAATATCTGAAATATTCTTGACAATTCAATTCAGCAAAATACAGGAACAAAGTTTTATCAGTATTAAAACTGTTGCCCACAACTACCTGGATATGACATTGATCCATAAAATAATTAAGACCATTATTTTAATAAATACCGACATACCAAATAAACATAATTTCAACAGTACATGGAGCTGAAAAGCTTTTGAAATATCCATATATATCAAATTAAAATAATGTGGGAAAATGAAGTACATTTTATATGTCATTCTGCTACTGCAATCATCCCAGATGCTTTCAGTTAGCTTACAGAAGATAATGTCACATCCTAGTGATAAATAATTTAATAATTGCATAAAAGTAAATATAAAAATGTCAGTTATCTACCTGTGACATAGTTTGATGCATACACATACACATACATCCAACATATATTTCTGTGTCTGTCTATCCATCTATCTATCTATCTATCTATCTATGTATCTGTCTGTCTGTCCATCCATTCATCCATCTGTTTATCTGTCTGTTCATCCATCCATCCATCCATCCATTTATCTGTCTGTTCATCCATCCATCCAACCATCTATCCGTCTGTCCATACACTGTCTCCATTCATCCATCCATCCATTCATTTATCCCTATCTATTTATCTAGAAAGAGAAAGAGCAAGACTGAGAGCAAGCAAGTGAGCAAGAGTCAATTCAGTCATATCTGATTCTTTGTGACAATATTTGGAGTTTTCTTGGCAAAGATTTTGTCATACAGCTAAGAAGTCTATAGGGGCTCAAGTCATCTTGGTACCAACACCAGCACATTCTCCATTATTCCACCTATCTGCCACAAGTTAGTATGAAATGCTGCTTCTCCTGGCCATCAACTGCCCCAAAGTACAATTATATTGATCTAGGCTTGCCTGCATTGCCATCTTATCTTCAAAAAATGTCTCTCTCCCTAAATAGCACCATGTCCATTTAAATGATGAATAAAAAGAGCCCCCAGATTAGCTTGTCTACATTATAATGTTAACTCAGGAAGTTAATAGCAGGGCATTGATTTGAATCTAGCTCCTCTGAATTCAAATCCAGGTTTCCATAAAAAAGATTATTTAAAAGGCATCATGACTTCTTATAAAGCACAAGATTTGAAATCAGAGGACCTAAAGTCAACCCACAATTTTACTATTTACTATTTGTAAGGCTTTGATCAATTTATGCCAGATTTGGGGGCTTCAGTTTCAGCAGAATGAGGCGATTAAAGTAAATGGTCTTTGAGTTCTCTCCTGCCCACAAAACTTTGTGCAATGCCCTATGTTAATCATTAAGAGAAATTTAATGATAAATAATACAATCTCAACCCTCATGGAGCTTAAGTATAGTAGAGAGGGATATGACATGCAAACTAATAAATAGAACACAAATACAAATATGATGAAAAGTACACAAAAACTTGTATAGAATGATATAATTATATGAGCAAAAAGATTAGATCTAGTTAGGGAAAGGAGAATAGGAAAAAATTCATAGGGAATGTGATATATCCACTGAGTATTGAAGGACTGGGAAGATATTAGCAAGCATGACTAAGAGGGACATTCATTATCTTTACTTGTTATTATCATTAAAATACTTGAATACTTAAAGGATTCATGATTCTTAACTCTCTCTCCCTCTCTCATCTATCTCAATCAATCAATCAATCTACTTTTGTTGGGTGCTTGTTGTACAGTCACAGAATACCACCCTTCTTTGACTTCATTTATAATCTTTAAAAGTAACTACTGCATAGCAGTATTCCCCCAAAACACTCTTCTAATATGTTCAATGAATTATACCATATTACTTTAAGGTCTACAATTTAAATGGATTTTCCCCCTAATAATGTAACTCAAAACTACTTTGTGATTTAGGTAATAATCTTTGGGTTCATCTGTGGTTGAACAAAAAGTCTTATCCTATGTCAAATCTAGTGAGAGCCCTCTTTCATCTTATGATGAATGGTCCTTAAGTGAGAAGCATATAAATACATCACAGGACAAGTATGTATCTTCCTTGGCTTTGTAAAATTTGCTTGTGCTCCACTTGCATATCTTGGAAGAATCCTGAAGCACTTTGATGTCACCATGAAACAATGAAGGAAGAATTTAGTAGAATATTATTATAGATATATTAAAAATTCTTCTATATTTTCAGTTTTGTGGGATGATATGTACAATATATGTATATCTAGAAATGTATATATACACATATAAAGAGAGGAAAAGAGAGATGGAGAAAGAGACAGAGAGAGAGAGAGACAGAGCAAGAGGGGGAAAGAGAGAGAGAAGAAGAAGGAGGAAGAGGAGGAGGAGGAGGAGGAGGAGGAGGAGGAGGAGGAGGAGGAGGA
>JAJPUD010018159.1:18765-29344 GCA_023553655.1 Myrmecobius fasciatus
GAGGAGGAGGAGGAGGAGGAGGAGGAGGAGGAGGAGGAGGAGGAGGAAAGATTTGGAAGAGAGTGAAGGGGGGAGAGAGAAGGAAGAAGGCAGAGAGGGGAGGGAAGGGGGGAGGGAGGGGGAGAAAGAACATGAGAGCGAGTAGAAGCCTGGATACGTAGTGGATCTTGGTATTTGAGAATCCTGGAGAGGGTCAACTTGAAGCTGTTCTGCATTCTGCCTGGAACCTTCACTGGCTTGGAGAGAATCGTATTAATTGCTTCATTTAGCCCTTCACTTAATTCACCATATTAGTGTGCATTTCACTTCCCCCAAATGAACAAAGATAGAGCTGGGTACCAAACACATTTAATGGGCCTCTCATAAATGGACAGTTGTGACTCTTACATTTTATTTCAAATAGACATAGGCAGTTTATTTTCTCTGACAAAAATTCTTTATCCAGCCAAAGTAGGAGGTGGTAATGAGTATATCCATTGCTTCAAATAGAAATTAGAATTTTCTACATGAATACCTGTTCACTCCCTTACACACCTTCACATTTATACACATGCATGCAAACACATGAACATAACAATGTGGTTTCCAGGATTGAACACAAGACTCTTGATCCAGATGTAACCTGAACAAGGTAGAGCAGGATGAGACTGTTCTAGCCATCTTTCTGGAAGCCATTGCTTTTTTGAATGCAGTCTAAGAAAGCATTCTTGATGTCCATATCAGACTATTGAGTCATTGTGACTTTGTAGGTCACTAAAATCACTGATTTGTTTTTTCCCAGTTGAATTGCTATCTAGCTATGCATTGCCCATCTTGTAATTGTGAAGTTGATTTTTTTTTTGTACTTAGTAACTGTAAAGCATAGTTTATAGCCTGCATTCTCATCATTATTTTCCTGCCCATATGTATTTCTCACCTCAAGGATTTTTATTGTGGTACTTTGGATACTCGTTCGACTGACACAGATTGTAACCGCCCTGTGACTCAGGAGGGTGTTCTGAAAAGTTGCTATGGACAAAAAAAAATCACCACCCAGCTGCCAAATGGGAGATGAGCCTCTTTGAACATAGCTGGGCATGGACTCAGAAAAAAGGCACAAAGTCTGTCACTGTGCTAATATTAGAAGCCTTTCCAGGTTAGTTGGTCCTGCCAGACCTTGTGTTCTGCTGGCATAGCCTTTGAGAATCCAGTATCACCATTACACAAAAAGTAATCAATGTAAGATTTTAGCAGAGTTTTAAGTATATTCATCTATCTATCTATCTATCTATCTGTCTGTCTGTCTATCTATCTGTCTGTCTGTCTATCTGTCTGTCTATTCACATATATATTTATAGACAAATAGATATGTATAAATATATCTATACTCACATCTTCATACAAATATACAAACACAAAATACTTGAATATACACATAATTTAGTGCTGCTTATATGTGCATATATGTATAAAACTAAGATGTCTATACATATATATATCTGTGTATATACACATGTATATGTGTGTATGAGCAGACATTTGCATATGAATTAGTTTGTGATGTATATGTATATTCATTTATATATATATATATATATGTATGTGTGAGGCTATATGGTATAGTGAGTAAAAGGCTAAAATGAAAAATTTGTCTGACCATAGCTTAAGTGATTTAGCCTTTTGATCCTCAAGATAGGAGTCTTGAGACTCTTAAGTTACAGAACAAAGGAGTCACTGTTTTCTACAAGGAGAAGGAGATTCTTCATTGAGAGTTCCTTATTCCACTGAAATCATAGTTCCTTATTTTAAAAGTAATTATTAGTACTTTTATTATCATCATCACTACCATCCAAATGCAAAAACTGAGCTGTCCTTCAGCAATCATATAAATCAGGAAATTTAGGTATTATTCCCATTTTATAGAAGGAACTGAGCTTCAAAAAAAAATTTGCATGACTAGCGAGGCCCAAGCTGTCATAAGCCACATGGCCAAGAAGGCATTAAGCTTTACTGTCTCTTATATAGCACAGACAAAAATGGCAAAAAGTCACTGTTCTTTCTTCTTATTGGGCCCCACAGGCATAATTCTCATTTTCCATTGAGACATCTCTTCTCATTTTTTTTGGACCAGGTCCCACATTATGGAGAATTATAAATATTCTGAGGAGTACACATCCACAGAGACTTAATATCCAAAGTATGACAAAGGAAGCAGTCCTGTTTTCCTACCAAAAGCTTGGGGTATCAGTAGGGCTTTTATTTAGGTATCTCCTGAGCATCCTGCACATGCTGCTTCCCATGCAACCATAAATAGTTTCTGTGCCTCCTGCTAGAGATTTTCTGCAGTCTAAGGAGCCTGTTTAATTAATTCCCTTTCTTATGGGTTTTGTTGATCAAAAAAACCTAAGTCAATCTGGTGCAATATATAAAAGGGTGTACAGACAAACTGTAGTGTTTATCTGCTTTTGAATATACTGGGTTATAGAATGATTTTAGTACATGACAAGTGAGAAGAAGGAAGGATTAAAATTTTAAAAAGTGTACATATTTCAAAGAATTGACCCAGCTGCATAACCTGCTTTTTATGTGTTTAGTGTAAAATAAGCTTTGCAATCTTTGATGACAAAGATAGAGAATAGTTTGACCCATGAGGAAAGCCAGTCACTCGAGACGTGAGAAGATGAAATCTAACTTTGAGTAGAATTCAACCAAATGACTCAGTTCTACAGATACGGTTATTTCAAAACTATCTGCTCCCTGATCTTCTGGTTAGAAAAAGTTCAAGTTTTTTTGGTATATTTTGGAGTCATGATATACTTAACAGATATGAGCAGTGGTTGTTATTAGTAGCAATAATATTAATCATTCTACCTAAATCTATTGATCTATCTATCAATCATTCATCTACCACCTCCCTCTCCCCTTTCCATCCCCCTTCTCTCGAGACTAGGTCTTGTATCTTGTCCTGGCTAGAAGTAGAAATATCTAGGGACCACTCATAAGTTCAATTCTTCTGTTGATCATGTTGGGAATTTTGACTGGCACCATTTCCAACGTGGGATGTTGTACAATGGGATTACCATATTTATATGAAGTAGTGAAAACATCTGATGACTTTAGTTCACTGAAGCTCTAAACTTTTGATTTTAAGTAATCCACTAGCCTCAGTAACTCTAGTAGCAGAAATGACATTGTGCAATATTGTGTGTGGCTTCTACTTTTATATTTTCAAGGATATTTTATTTTTTATATGTGGATGGTCCTTCAATCATCACAGATCATATCTCAGTCCTTTCTTTACATTTTGTGAAGGCCTTATCCAGCCATGTCTTTTTTATAAATTCTACATTTAATAATCACCCAATGGATTAGTTATCTACTAGGAATCTTCTAATATTTTATAGATACTAATGTATTACTTGGACGGTAGTCTTACTTTATAATTGTCTTAAGTTTTTTCTTTTATTTTTAACATCCTTGGTTTCCTTTACAACACTCTTCATATATGAGTGACCATTGATCATATGGTATAGTGTACTTGCGCTAAGCATGGGTCTTTTATTGCCCTTTGAACCACCTATAATTTCCACCTTTCTCAGGTTATGGTTTTCCATAATTATGATTCATGTAGCTACACTTTAAGAATCATACTTTCTGTCATCATCATCATCATTGTTGTCATTATTACCGTAACTGTCACACAGTAGTCTTATAACTTAGATGGTGGTCACTAATGATGACTTTTGGTCACAACTCATGAAAATGTACAGGGTTTGAAATCTGCATAAATGAATGGAATCCTCAGTTTAAATCATAGATGCTTGAAGTAAACTGACAATGATAATGATATTGATGATAATGATACAGCACATCCTAGGGAAATTTAAACACCCAGATCATCCATGCGTAGATTTACATAAATCAGTTCTAGGTACTTGATATCAATAAATGCAAAGTTCTATGCTTGATTAAAAAAGTCACTACTATAACATAGCTTCCAGCATTTCATCTATAAAAGAACTATTAAAAATAGTTCATAAGTTAATTGGGAGTTTTTTTTGGAGAGGTTGTTGAAGGGATTCTCTATCAAGTATGGGTAGGATAAGATGGCATCTGGCATAAATTACAAGAGATTCTATGAAGGTTTCAATGGAATTTAATCTGGTACTCCACTTTATTTTCTCCATGTCAATGCCAAGTCACATGGATAGGAGAACAGAAGAGCATTATGATTTGAGTTGAGGTACTTGGTTCTATTTTCTTTCTTTTTTATTGTGAATCATGTTTGGAGAGAAAAAATCAGAACAAAAAGAAAAAACTATGGGAGAGATAAAAATAAACAGAAAAAAGAAGTGAACATAGCATGTGTTGGTTTAAATTCAGTCTCCTTAGATCTTTTCCTGGATGCAGATGGCATTTTCTGTCCAAAGTCTATTGGGATTGATTTGGATCACTGAACTACTTAGAAGAACCAAGCCTTTCAGAGTTAATCATCACATATTCTTGCTGTTATTGTGTACAGTGTATTCCTGGTTCTGTTTGTTTTGCTCAGCATCAATTCATATGAATTTTTCAGGTCTTTCTATTATCAGCTCGTTCATCATTTTTATATTACAATAATATTCCATTACATTTACATATCACAACTTATTTAGACATTCCCCAATTGATGGGCATCCATTCTTTTTCCAGTTCTTTGCTACCACAAAAACTACAAACATTTTTGCATATATTAGTCTTGTTCCCTCTTTTATGACTTTCTTGGAATACAGACCCAGTAATGGCATTGTTGGGTGAAAGGGTATGCACAGTTTAATAGTTCTTTGGGCATAGTTCCAGATTGTTTTTTTGGTTCTATTTTCTGTTGCATATGGACATCGTGGCATAGGAGCATATCTCTTTACTTCCCTAGATGTCTATTTCCTCATTGTAAAATGAAGCTCAACAACATAATCTGTTAGGTCTTTCTCTGCTTTATGATTCCACGAGGCAATTGTTTCTATTACCTTATGATGATATACTTTTCTATCACAATACCTTTAGGATAAACTAGAAAGGGGTTTCAATAGGGATTATGGATGAATTTTTTTTTTCAATAAAAATGTAGAAGAAAAGTAAATGCTACAGTCAGTGACTCAAACTGATGATTGTCAGGTAGTCTTGATACTGTTAAAAATGCCAGTCTTCCCACAGTGCTGAACAATTCACCCATTGTCAGAAAGATTTTTCCTTGCAAATTATTGTTCTATTTAAGGGACTCAAGTAGGCTGCATAAAATATAGACAAATCAATACAGCACCTACTTATAATTGAATCTGCATGACTGTGGTAAAGCAACATTATATTTCTCTGTGAGTATGAAATTAAATCCATACATATAGTCTCATGCACACACACAAACATGCAAATACTGTTTAACTATTTTAGTAAAAAAGGTCTTTATTGAACACTGAATGAAGGAATTAATATTTTCTAGTAAACAGATGGAGCATAGACCAAATATTCAGAAACGATGGATTCTATTTGATTATGAAACTATCTAAAACTGGTTTCTCTTTTTGTGTTTTATTTTCATCAAATGAGAGTTGACCTAGAGGATTTCTAAATTCTTTTCTGGCTCCAAAGTGTTATGATTCTTTATGCCCAATACTGAGTTTAAAAAATGGTTGTTGATTTAAAGATTAAAAGAATATTATAGAATATTAAATCTATCACCATCCAAATTTGGCTAAAGGGAAAATCAAGGTTTATACAGCCAACATGACTTGTTCACAGTTATAGAAGTGGGGAAGAGCTGAGATGGAATTTGAATCAAAATCTTCCAATTCCAAATCAAGTGTTCTTTCCATGACTCTATGCTGCAGGGCAAAATGGAAAACCCAGCTTGAGAAAATTGCAGTGTTATTGGGAGACAGTTCTCACATTCATTAAGCAATCCAATTGTAATTTCCTTGAGAATAGGGATTGTTTCATTCTTTGTAACTTTATCCCCAGTGTATAACACAAGACGTATGTTCAGTAAACGCTTGTTGATTGCTTAATCAATTGATGATTAATTATAGAACAGAGCAATTCATTTTCCAAAAGAATATTATGCCATCCAGCCAATAAATAGAAGTTGGAAAAAGGAGTCACAAAAGGAATGCTTGAATAAGGAGAGCTTACTGTTGGCCAAGGTTGGTGGTTAAGGTTTAAATTGTTGACTGTATTATAGACTGTATTTTGAAATATAGATGTGGGGGCAGAAAGGTCCAGGGAGATAAAAAAAAAACAAAAAAAGAAATGGCATATAATTTGTAATGTTTGCAATATTTACTTATTGTTATACATGTGAAAAAATAACTTATATGTGTATATGTGTATATATGTATATATATATATATGTATATATATTCAAGTTTATTTAGGTTAAAAAATGGAGAGTACAAGATGATGTCCAAAGTATAAGATCATTCCAGAAACTGAATTCTTACATTTAAAATACCAATAATTTCTGGAATCAAATTTCATGGCACTACATATAGCACTGACTTATTGGACTAGAACATTGGGCTAGAACTAACAAGATATTATAACAAGTTTTAATGTGAAGCCTTACAAGTGAACATAAAAATTACCTTCACAAGTATAAGGTGGAGAAGCATCATGACTATGTCCATCTGAAGAAGATTTGCAGTATTTAATAAGTAGCAAGTTCAATATAAATCAATATACAGTGAGTAAAGTGATTTTTTTCAGATTAATTAGAGGAAGTTTTCCTACTTCCTCTAATGAATCTGAATTAACGGAATCATGTTCACACTGTATTCTGTACTGACAAGACAACATACAGAATTTAATATTCAGTCTTGGGAGAAATACTTTTTGGAATGACTCTGAGAACATGGAGATGCTATAGAAAAGATTGACTGGGATCTTACCTTGAATATTGCCTTGAAAAAATTGAAGTTATTAGGAATATTTAGGTATTAAGGTATTAAGGAATACAAGATAGTAGTGTTCAGAACAGGGATTAGATTTGTTTTATTTAGACCCAGAGAGTAGAAATTGAAGTCTTTTTTTTAATAAAGGCAAAAACTTTAATGTAATCAGTAGCCAAAGTTTGCACTTAACATCCAAAATACCATACTGCCTTTAATTTCACCCTCTGACTGGAAATTCTTCAAATAATCATCTACTGTTGCCAACCAATTTAAATAACTTTGGATTAGCACTTGAATGATTTAGAAACTTCTCAAAGTCAAAAGCGCAAATTCTTGCATAAAGGAATATTTTCTTCCCTTAATATAATCAAAAAGTCTTAAGGCTGAAAATTTAGGCTTAGGGAAAATGAACAATAACCTCCCTCTAAAAAACCAACCTTTTGAACAGTTATTCCAAAATGGAAAAGAAGTGGAGAAGTTTTGCTTAAGAGGTAATGGGTTCTTATTCCATAGTAGTGTTCAAAAAGATGATATATGAGTGATAACTTTTGAGTTATATCAGAAAAAGATCCTCGTTCAAGTATAGGTTGTACTAAATGTCCTTTGAGTTTCTATGCAATTCTTAGATTCTGTGACTATGACTTGATAGCTTTCCCCTCTAGGCTTAATGTAACTCTCTTATCATTTAAAAAAAAGATAGATGTAAAAGCTAGAAAATAACAAATTTACAAGGTAGAATGAGGGACACTATACACATTAAAAGTGGTAAACTTGTTTTGATGTTTTATTGGTATTCTAGATTTATTAAAATTTTGTCAGAATCCTGTCATCCCTGACTGCCAAATTTCTACTACTGACCTGACACAGGTTTACCCAAGGAGAATAATAAAGGCTTAAGAAAGTGTTATCAAGGAAGCAGCTGTCAACAATATTGGAATAGAATGTCATTACTTCTCATTTCCTGAAAGCCAAAGATTCCCAGCCATTTTATAGCACAGTTTATTCTATAAAAATTGCAAATGGATTTTCTATAGTCTTGAGATTAAAACAATAGAAGTTTAGAGACTGTTTTTTTTTTTTCTAAAATGGTGTTGACATGCTCTTTGGAGGAATGAATCAAAGATTGAAGGACTCATGAAACATTTGTGACTGACTACAAGGTCAGAAAGATGAATCTGGTAGGGTTTTATATTTATTTCTTACTCAACTGAATTGAGAAGGTTCAGAAATTCATTTGGTAGCCAAGATATCAACTTCTAACCTACGATGGGAACTTAAACAGTCAATGATATGTGAGGGAATCGCTGAAATATCTATAATCTTTATTCACTTAGTTGACTGATAATCAGAAAAAGTATTACACTTAGCAGGTTTTGACAGCCAAACCTAATCTACTAAAGCAAAAAAAAAAAGAAATAAGCATAATAGAAGAGGGGAAAAAAGCAGCTCTTTTTTTTTTCTTTTAACACAGTCCAAATGACTTTAACAATCATACTCTGTGGATGCTCAAGTTCATAATGGCCCCCAGACCACTCCCATTAGGTCTTAGGGTCACTCAACGGCTAAGTGGTCCACTTAATCACAGGGCATTGAGTGGGTGATAGTGTGCCCAGAGCACTTACCACCATCACACACTGTGCAATTAGAGGCAAAACAAGGCAGGACAAGTATTTACAAAGTCACTGCAGCATGGGAAAGCTGTGAAGAGAATGGGCTAATAGACTGTGAAGTTTAACTAGATTTTCTTTTGAAACAGCTGGAAAAATGGTCTCAGAAATAAATGGCATTTTTTTCTTTTCTTTTTCCCCCTCCTACCTACAGAAGAAAAGTTCCCCAGGATAGAAGAGGTATATATACCATTACCCTTTCAGCAGACTCCCTTTCGATCTTCCTTGGTAGATTTTTAATGCAGTGTGACTCATATTTAAATACAAATGAACATTCACTTTGTAGAGAAGCCTGTCTAAGTACAACCCTCACACCCAGAGACACTCATTTATTTGCAAAGAATCATGCCTTCTCCATCAGAAGGACCTCAATGAAAAACACTCACATTACTGGCAATTTTTTCCCCTAAAAGTCAAGCCTTGGAATTATTAATTTCCACCTAATATATTTTCAAGTTGTGAATTCTGAGGACAATCTTATTTGAACAAAATTGCTGGAGTAGGTGTCCTAATTCATGTGATCCATAGAAGGATATGGAAATTTTGACTTGTGTACTGAATATAGGGAGAATGAACTTTTCCAAAGACAGAAACAGTCTTCCTTAGAAGGTGTCATTGATTAGTCTTGGACTCCACGTTTGGAGTACACTTGAAACAATGAGGATGCATAAATAATTCTGCTATACATACCTTTTCCAAATTTAACTAGATTTAAAAAAATGATAAATTTTAATTTTCAAAATACATGCAAAGATAGTTTTCAACATTCATCCTTGTAAAACTTTGTGTTTACATTTTTCTTCCTCCCTTTCTCCATCCCCCTAGATGGCAGGTAACCCAATTAATTTAAACATGTGCAATTCTTCTATATATATTTCCACATTTATCATACTGCACAAGAAAAATCAGATCAAAAAGGAAGAAATGAGAAAGAAAAAAGTACAAACAAATAACAACAAAAAGGTGAAAATACTATATTGTGATTCCCCACAATCCTCTCCTGGGTGTAGATGGCTCACTTCATCACAAGATCATTGGAACTGGCCCCAGTCATCTCATTGTTGAAAAGATCCAAGTCTATCAGAATTGATCATTATATAATATTGATGTTTCCATGTACAATGATCTCCTGGTGCTGCTCATTTCATTTAGCATCAGTTCATGTAAGTCTGTCCAACCATCTCTGAAATCATCTTATAGAATGGTAATATTCCACTTATTCAGCCATTCTCCCACTGATGGGCATCCATCCAGTCTCCAGTTCCTTGCCACTACAAAAAGGGCTGCCACAAACATTTTTGCACAAGTCTGTCCTTTTCTTTTATGATCTCTTTGGGATACAGACCCAGTAGGGACAGTGCTGGATCAAAGGGTATGCACAGTATAAATAGATTTTCTATATCCCAATGAATCCATTCAGTAAAAATCAACTAAATTCAATGTGATGAAACAATACTAGAGTATATAAAGCACTGCACTAGTTTTTGAGAATTGCACTGGACCTGTGAGTGGACAGTACTCCCTATGAGGAAACTCCATCTATCAATATACGTCAACATTTTTTCTGCAACTTTGTGGGTTTCCTAGACAAAACTTTTAAAACTGTGGGTCATGATCCTAAATAGGGTGTCATAACTGAATGTGGGAGATGAGAAATTATGGTTTATTATCCATTAATGCTATATGTACTTATTTAATATATCTATATACCTAGAGTCATGTAAAATTTTCTTGTGCAAAACAGGGTTGCGATTGGAAAAAAGTTTCAGAAGCCCTGCTCTAGGACACTGAGTAAGAAAGAGCTAGGTGGTGCATAGTGCACACTAGGCTTGGAATCAGGAAGATACATACAACTACAAATCTGGCCTCCATTCCTTACTAGCTGTATGATCCTGGGCAAGTAATTTAACCCTCAGTTCGTTATCTGGAAGAAAAAAAAGTGAGTTGGTGAAGAAGGAATGGTAAACTATTCCAGTATCTTTTCCAAAAACAAAAACACACACAAAAAAA
>JAJPUD010018160.1:0-12937 GCA_023553655.1 Myrmecobius fasciatus
AGTGTATTTTCCAATCATTCAGTGTTCAATATTTCCTGAATGTTAGCTACAAACTCAATACTGGGCAAAGTGCTGAGGTAAATACAAAAGAAGTACTCACATTGTCTTCCCATATACTTTCCATTCAATTGAGACATGATAATAGCTAACATAATAACAATGAACTGATTTTATACATATACACATTTCCATACGCACACATATCTATACATATGTGCATACACACATAAACACATATGTGTATACATTTGCTTAATTTATGAAGCAAAGAAGACTTAAATAAAGGACAATATATGGATAGACAAAGGCTAAGAGTAGAGAATATTTCATCCAGGAATAATACACTGATAAAGTCGTGGAGGTGGGAATTAACATGACAATTTTAGAGGACAGGGACTTGGCTTTGGCAAAAGACTAAAAGTTGGAATGAAGTAGGAATTAGAATTTTTCCCCCTCTTTTTCAATCAAGAGAGACCCTTCTTCAAAAAGTAAAACCAATTTATATCTATTAGTTACCCAAATGAAAAATTTTAAACAAAATATAAATAACTAAAAACAGGTTTAATTAAAAGCCAATTATCTATGAAAATATGTCTACTTATATCCTAATTTACTTGTCTTGGCATCAAGGAACCCTAGGTTCAAATATTGCTCAGGACATTCATTAGCTATGTAACCATAGGCAAAACACAACCTTTCTGAGATAATCAATAAATATTTATTAAACATCTATTTTGTTAAAGGACTTTCTGTGACTGTAATTTATAAAATGGTAATGCCCTCTGCCTGTGACCCTGTCTGTAATCCCTCTTGGGCCATAAGAATGAAAAGTCTAATTTATACTGAAATTGTTCTTTTGTTTCAGAAAGATTCAGTGTCCAATAATCTGCCCCTAAATGTATTACATTTTGCTAGAATAGATGCAATTGCTTTTTAGTCTCTCAAAGATGCCTCTGACTCTTGGGTTAGGTTGAAAGCCTTGAATTTTAAGAGTAGAATAGTTTTGTTTGTTGTTTTTATTACTGTTGCTTGACTTCTATTTCCACATTTTTTGTGGCAAGGACCCTTCCCTAAGATAGTTTTGAAACAGATTGAAAATGTAACTCACCTTTCTAAAGCTAGGATAATTTTGGAAATTCTTAATATGGAGTTCATGGACCTTAAAATTATTTTGATAATTATATTTTGATATGATTTGTTTCCTTTGTAATTCTATGTAAGCTATTTTATGCATTTAAAATATTATTCAGAGGAGTCAAGCTTCATCAGATTGTCAAAGATATCCATTACACAAGAAAAAGTCCCTAATCCAAACTGTATAGTCCTTGTTTTGGTCCTTGATAAGTCGACTACATTCCTTCCCATATCCAATCAAAAAAGACTGAATCCATACCTACTAAAGGCAGAAAAAGTAATATCCTCTATCTGGCTGTGTGTCTGCAGTAATTTTACTTTTGTTCCAACTCAGAGCTTAGGGCTGCCTCAAAGTTAGTTTGCGTTTTTTTTTTTTTTTTTTTGTTGTTGTTGTTTGTTTGTTTTTGAGGTTTATTTATTTACTTGTTTATTTGTTTGTTTGTTTCAGCTGTTCCGTTCACTAACTCTGCAGCTGGACCATTTTTACCGGCCTAGTTTTCTGGTGATAGAAATGGTTATTTTTATCAAACTTGTATCTTAAAGGAAATTTATTTTCTAAGCAATTGTAAACATCACAACATATCTAGACATGATCTTAGACAGGATTCAACTTTTGTATTTTTATTTTGATCTGATTTTATGATTCCATCTGTATTGAGAGCTCCCTAATGTGGTAACTCCCTGCATTGATATAATATTATAGAAAGGAAAGAGTGGTACATTTGGAATCAGAGAATTCTACCACTATAACTCTGTGTAACTTTAGGCAAGTTATTTCAATTTTTGGTACTTCAGTTTCTGCATCTATAAAACAAATAGGACTAGATAATCACTGAAGGATGCTACCAGTGTAAATCTATGATCTTATACATTTTTTTCTTAGAAAATTATATTGGGGTACCAAAGTATTATATGACTTGTTACCAGTCACAAAACTAGCAATAGATTCAAAATCATTTCTTCCTCGTACAGGTCCCAAAGGAGGCTCTCTATTAGCCACTCCATTATGCTGTTTCTATTATTAGTATTTTAAATATGAATATAATTTTTTAAAAATATAATTCATTTCCTTAGAGGACCAAGACAGACCTTTTTAAAAAGGTCTTAGGATTTTAGAATTATAAATTTGGCAGCCAGGTATAGAACTTATTAGAAGGAAAAACACAAAGTTGAGTTAGGCTTGAAGCAATGAAGGCCTGGACTAGAGTCCTATCAATGAAAATCCTCTGATATTTCAATGGTTATGTGCTCTCCTATATATGGGTACTCTTTTCAGTACTTCAGATTGTAGTCAGCCTTCTCATGCCACTCTCCTCCACATGCTCCCATAAATTCTCCAAAGAAGATTTACACAATGTGCTAGAAGTCTTCTAGGTCTTATAAAATGTGTGCATAACAGTTCAATAAAGCTATTCCATTTGTTATGATAGACTGCTGGCTATGTGGTCAGGTATACAATTTTTCCAGGTATCAGAGATGCAATTTACAACTCACATTCATGTGCTCCTTTAAAGTTTATCAAATTTTCTTTTTTCTTTTCTTTTTTTTTTTTGCTGAGGCAATTGGGGTTAAGTGACTTGCCCAAGGTCACACAGCTAGGGAATGTCTGAGTAAGTCTGAATGTAAGTGTCTGAGGTCAGATTTGAACTCAGGTCTTCCTGACTTCAAGGCTGGTGAGTTTATCAAATTTTCAAAGAAATTTTCTCATAACAATCCTGTAAAGTTCATGAATAGAAGAATATCTTCAATTTATAGACAAGAAGCAGAAGCTCAGAAAAGATCATATCACTTACCTAGGAACACAAACTATTAGGTGTTAGTATTTTGAGTAGAAAAGGAATGATCATTTCTTTGTGCTGGCTGACTCTATCACCACCCCCTAATACTCTTCATCCTTTTCTCTGTTTCCTGGCTTCCTTCAAGACTTAACATAAGTCCTATCTCTTAAAAAGAACTATTCCCAGGTCTTTCCCCACCTTTAATCCTTTCCTTTCCATTTTACTTTCCAATTCCCCCAAATCTATCTATATGCATATGGTTACTTTTATTTTATCTCTCCATTAGGATGTATGTTCTTTGAGTGAAGGGACTTTTTGTCTTTCTTTATATTCCAGAGCATAGAAGAGTGTCTGGTATGCAGTATTTTTGAAGATAAAACAATTCATACTAGAAATGTGCTCTGAAATTTAATCTCAATACTAACAGAAATAATTTTATTGAATTTGATTGTAATCTATATCCCCACTATTTCTAGCTTGGAAAAAGGGAGAGGGAGAGAAAAAGATAGAGACAGAGACAAACAGACAAAGGCAAGAGAGAGAGAGAGAGAAAAGGACAGATAGAGAGGTGCAAACTGGCATAGCACTTCATGCCCTCCCACATTTCTCTGCAAACACAAACCAAAAATCAAATAAATGAAGTAACGTTTGTAGATATGATGAATAAGACAAAAAGAAGCCATCACTTAGTTCCTTCCTGGACCACTTTTTCTTAAAAATTTCTTGTCTGTGATTAATGGCTTAAACTTAAATTTGAAGAGCTGAGACTATCCCCATGTGGGTCATGGTAAAAATCACTCCAGGTGGATGCGTAGGGAATAATCTCATTTAGATAGGAGTTAAATTTGGTTATTACTCTTACTTTATTTTATTTTTATATTTTTTTTATTTTTAAAAATACATGCAAAGGTAGTTTTCAACATTTACCCTTGCAAAATCCTACGTTTCAAATTATTCTTCTTTTTCTTTTTTTCCTCCCTCCCCTAGATAGCAGGCTGATATAATTTAAACATGTGCAGTTCTTTTAAACATATTTCCACATTTATCATGCTGGACAAGAAAGATCAGATCAAAAAGGAAAAAATGAGAAAGAAAAAAAAAGAAGCAAGCAAACAACAATAGCAACAAAAATGGTGAATATACAATGTTGTGATCCATATTCAGCTCCCACAGTCCTCTTTCTGGATGTAGATAGCTCTTTCCATCACAAGTCTATTGGAATTGGCCTGAATCACCTCATTGTTGAAAAGAGCAAGTGCATTGCAGTTGATCATCATGTAATCTTGTTGTTACTGTGTACAATGTTCTCTTGGTTCTACTCAACTTTGCACAGCATCAATTCAAGTAAGTCTTTCCAGGGCTTTCTGAAATCATGCAGTTGATCATTTCTTTTAGAACAATACTATTCCATAACAATTCTTATACCATAACTTATTCAGCCATTCTGCAACTGACGGGCATCCACTCACTTTTCAGTTCCTTGCGACTACAAACATTTTTGCCCATGTGGGTTCTTTTTCCTGATAAAGATATTTATTAAGCACTTACTATGGTACAGGCACAGCTCTCCTGGCTCTTCACACAACATGAAGACTCTTTGTCAGATTGCAATGTAAGCTCTAAGCTTTGAGTCAGGCATGATTTATTGGAACAAAGAATCACAACTTAGCCCAGAGCATTCTACATTGGATGGCTCCAACAGTCCAATTCAACCTTGCTACATATGGTTAAGAAAAACTAGGGCTTGGGCAACTGGATTGTCTTGCCAAAGCCAGAAAGCATCAGAGATGGCTTCAGAGCTGTTGTCTAATGTATCCATTATCCTCATTATGCTGTAGTTGATATTGTTACATATTTCCCAATTACATTTTAGTTTGTTTGGGGCAATATTGGGGATTGTTGTGAGCCACATTGGCCTCTGGAGCAAAATGTTTGCTAACAACGCTACATAGTTTTAAATCATATAACTAAAGGCAGCTGGGTAGAACAGCTATGTAGACTTGAATTCATATCCAGTCTGAGATATTTACTAAGTATGTGACTCTGGGCAAATCACTAGTATAGTAACAGCACCCACCTCCAAGGGTTGTTGGAGGACCAGGTGAAATATAATTTTTTAAATTTCTTAGCACATTACTAGTACATAGTGTTTATTCCCTACATTCCTTCTTTTTTATTACAGCTTTTTATTTTCAAAACATACATATGAATAATTTTTCAGCATTGATCCTTTTTTAAAATTTGTATTAAAGCTTTTTATTTTGAAAACATATGCATGGTTAATTTTTCAACATTGACCCTTTCAAAACCTTGTGTTCCAAATTTTCCCCTCCCTCCCCCTACCCCTTCTCCTAGATGGCAAGTTATCCAATATATGTTAAACATGTTGAAATATATGTTAAATCCAATATATGTCTTACTCTATTTCAAAAGAAGATTTTGTCCTTTGTTCTGACTTCCCTAAAGGAAAAAACCTGGAAAACATTACAGGATGGAGAAATAGTATTTCTTGATCTCTATAGTGAAATTGAAAAGGAGAGATTTTTGTTTGCTTGTTTTCTCCTTGCACAGTAAGCAATTAATAAATGCTTGTTGATTAACTCAATGACTAGATAGAAAGGACAAACATAAAGGACATTTAGAAAAAAGAACCAACATAGCTTGGGGACAGTTTGGATACCAAAACTAATACAAGGAGGAGGAGAGAGTCAAAGGTAGGTAATGGAAGTAATTAGCTTCTTTCTCACCATCCCCATTCTTTATGATGGATACTCACTACTGGAAGCAGTCAAGACTTCTGTGGGGGTAAGACTAAACCTTTAGCCAAGCTTCTGACTTTATCATTCAACTGAAATAATTTTCTCCAATGTTAGTAATGATCTAATTGAACAAGTGTAGTGGCCTTTTTCTATCCACATTTTTTTGTGATCTCTCTGAAGGATGAACAACAGCAGCAATAACTGCTAATCACTTTTTTTTTACTTGAATAGTGTGTCCTTTGGAGGAAAGAGTGAGACTAACAACTTTGAGCATCCCTGATTCACTTAATCCAATTCACAGGCAAATCAAGATATCACCCTCATGATGTCAGTGGAACTTTTCAAGCAACAATGGTCTCCTCTCTAGATTTTTATGATATTATTTTCTCTTGATTATTCTACTATCTCTTGGAACACTCATTTTTAGTCTGCTTTGTTGGGTCTTCCCCCAACTCATGCTCACTTATTGAAATTATATCCTAAAATATTTCTACATCTTCTAATATTGTCTTTTCATACTATCTCACTTGATGATTTTATCAGCTTTCAAGAATTCAATTATTTCTCTGCAGATAATTCTTGTATCTATTCTTTAAACCTTAAACTCTTTCCTGACTTCCGATCTTGATTTTCCAACTGTCTTTTGCATATTTCAGACTGGATGTTCCACAGACATTTTTAACTCAAAATTTCCAAACCAGAACTCATTATCTTTCTCTCCAAATCCTCATCTCTTTGTAACTTCCTCATTACAGTCGAAGATACTTCCATTCTTCCAGACTTGCAACTTTAGTATATTCCTAAGTGTCTCATTCACTTTCATCCCAAATACATAGGTAAACTGTTGTCAATTCATTTTGTTTCTACCTTTACAACATTTCTTTTCTAATATACCTGCTATGTCTATCACCTCATGCCTGTATTATTACACTATTTTCCTGTTTGGTTTCTCTGCCTCAAGTCTCTCCCAATTTCAATTCATCCTGACTTGCTAAACTAGTCTTCCTAGAGCACAGGACTGATGTACTATTTCACTAATCAATAAACTCTAATGGCTCCCTATTGCCTCTAGGATCAAATTTTTAAAATTCTCTGTTGGGCTTTTAAAGTTATTTACATCCTGACTCATTTCTACCTTTGCCTTCTTTATGTACTTTTTCTCCCCTCCATGTACTCTATTATTTAGGCATATGGCCTTCTTTCTGTCCTTCATATATAATATTCAATTTGCTGACTCCATGTCTTTTTATTGATTGTTCCTCATTTCTGAAATTACTCTCCTTCCTTGACTTTGTCCTATGGCTTTTTTGGATTCTTTCAAAATCCATTTCAAAGTTTAACTTCTGTGAGAAGCTTTTCTTGGTACCCTTACTGCTAGTGCTTTCTCCCCTGAGATTACCTTCCAATTACCCTGAATATATTCTTTGCATGTATAGATGCTTTCATCTTATTTACCTCATTTGAATGTGAGCTTCTTGAGAGAACAAGCCTGTAAAGGTGTAAGGTGCCTGTGTTTTGCTTTTTCTGCATATTTGATACTTAGCATAATGTCCCACATAAAGTAAGCAATGAAGTGCTTGCTGACTGCCTGACAACAGATCCCTCTTCTGTTTTATGTTTCTTTCTCTGAGCAGAGTTGACCAATTAGAGCCAGAGATGGACATATCCAGCTGATGAGCAACTCCTAAGTGAGTGTTGTCAGAAGTTTCTGGCTCCCTCAGTCTAAGAAAACATGCAACTAAGGACATGCAACTAGGGGCATTTTCTATTGCTATTTGTTGGACAATATGACCACTGATAGCATGATGAACTTAAAAATGGGCTTGCCAATCGTGATCATGAACAAATTTTCCAGTGAAGAGTTGATGTGATGGTGAAACAGTTGTGTTAAGTTCCCACAGAATGTTCTATGTTTTAGTTTTAACTATCAACCACCTATTTAAGTATAATAGTAATTCTGAATTAATTGTACTACATCTTAAATCTTCACTGATATTGTTGTCTTTTGTATTTGAAGCATTTATTTATTTTTTCCATGGGAGAAATAAGTAGTTATCCTGATAACTTTTTACATGAACTGAGTTTCTTGAAGGGAATTTTTCTTTTCTCTACTGGGGAGAACCCAGATTTGGTATCTTTCTTTACATGATGTTACCTCAGGACTTTGATATGGAGATTTAAAGAGCCACACACAAAGAGGAAAGGGTTAGGCTCTCCTCTTTAGAAGCCAGGAATCCCCAGGACTGAGCCTAGCACCATGTACTGCTATTGAATGGGTCATACATTAGTAACTGCTTATTCTTATTATGAAGTCTGGACTGTATCTTTGACTTCAGTTATGAGTAGATGAGAAGTTGAATGCTAAATCTCCTATCTCCATATCTGTATGAATTAACTCATTTCTTATTTTGTTCTTTTAAAAATCAGAAATGTCTTTTCATAAAGAAAAATTAAACTAGACCTCAGCACTTCTGTTGAGTGTAATTTAATACAGGGGATACATTGTCAGCTCTTTCTGATTTATCTACTCTGTGTACTTATCACAGAAGATATCACAACCTTGTTTATTATTCCATCCCTGATTCTCTAGTCCCTAGTGTATCCTTCTCTCTTCCAATTTACCAATAACAGAGATAAACAGATACACAGGTATACAACCTGGCAGGCCACTGCCTTGCATTTTGCTCATCTTCACTATCTTTTCAAGAACAACAAAAAAGAAAAGCTCATTGTCTTTGTATAAGCAGGGGTTTTGTGCATTTGTCATAAAAATGGGATTTTATTTTACATATGAAATAATAGTAATGATAATAATGATAATAGTCATAATCAGAGATTGTGATCATGTTCAACTATCCTTATAAAACTGAAGCATATTTTTGTTTTCAAAAAGTTTTTAAGAATCCTAAATCTAATTTCAATTTGTGAGACTCATTCTTTCAGACATTTTCTTCAACCTTTTTCATACTTGTATATATTTTTTTAAACTTTAGTGATGCCTTTTGTGTTTTATATTATAGTTATATTTTAAAAATACTTTTGACTGTATTAATGAAAAAATAAAATTGAAAAAGTGATCTGAAAATATAGGTATATGTAATATATTTTATGTGCATCATATATATACATATATAGACATATTTTTACATATGTATTAAGAAGAAATTGTGATTTGTTAATTGTTTGGGAGGATGACACATTTTATTTATGGAGTTGTCTTTGCACAAAAAGAAAAGCAAATTATATTTTTGGAAAACAAATTTTCTTTTATGTGTTTTTTTAATACAGTCTCATATAGATTTGTAATAAGTTCCTTGAATCAAAGAGTTTCAGAGTTGAAAGGAATCTTACTAGCCATGTATTAGGAATTATAACTAAAAAAATATATTATAATGCACTGACAAGGTAGTTATACAGTTTTTGTTTGAAGACTTCCAAAAGAAAGGGACTTCTCCTTCCCAAGATGTTCCAGTATACTCTTTTGTACAAATCTAATGGTTAGGGAATTTTTCTTTCTATCAAGTTCAAATTTACTTCTTTTCAGTATCTACCTATTGTTCTTATTTTTTCCTTCTGGGATCACATAGAACAAGCATAATCCTTCTACATAATAGCCTTTCAAATACTTTTTAAAAGCTAGAATGTAAGCTCCTCAAAAGTCAGTATTATTTTATTTAAGCTATTTGTTTCCCTAATGCCTAGTGCACAGCAACTGTTTATCAATTGCTTTGTGATTAACTGATCTTGCCCTCTTCTCCAGCTCCTTAGGAATTCAAAGTATAACATGTATATTAAATAATACAAATAACTAAATGAATGAATGAATAACCAAATGGGATAGATAGATAGACAGACAGACAGACAAAAGTTATTTGCATTCATAATATAGGATAGAATATCAGATTTTTTAGAATTGGAAGGGACTTTAGAGATCAGCTAGTACAGCCAAGTAACAATACTATTTATATTTGATAATTTGTCACCAGAACAAATGACTTTGGCTGTGACTACTGCAATAGAATTATTTGTGAACAAGAGATTCAGTTGCTTGATCAACCACGGTGACTTTCCGTGGCTCAGGGAGTGGCAGGAAACTTGAAAGTATCAATACTAGAGTGAAATGAATTTGTTTTGGCTTTTGAATCCATTTTTTCTGTTGTGTTCATGTAGCCTAGTGCATCTGCCCCTTAGTTTATGATTTCTTTCTAGTTATGAGGTATAGCTTGTTGAATATTGATGTCTTGAGTGATCCAAAACCAGCTTTTGATCAACATATGGAGAGACCATGTTGCATAGAACATAGAATATTGTTTGGAGTCTACGAGATTCACAATGGAATCTTTCTTGAGAAAACTACTAATGGGATGACCCTGAGGAAGTCATTTAATCTCTCTGAGCCTCAGTTTCCATTATAATCAAAATAAGAATGTTAAGAGACCCTTCCTTACAGGATTATTGTGAGAAACAAGGAAATGATTAATTACATAAATATGAGCACATGTATAATGTATAAGACTGACATTCAAGGGACCCCTATTTTAGTCTCACTAGACTCACTAGATCATGACTTCAGACAAGTTAACTTACCTTGAGATTTAGTTTTCTCATCTGTGAAATTTAAAGTTAGAGATAAATGAATTCTAAGGACAATTTACTCCAAATACTATAATTGTTTAACTATCTGAAGGAGTTCAGTATGTTAGTGTTACTTCTGCAACTAGATAGGGATTGAGGGAGGGGGTATAAAAATGTACAATTTTAAATATCCAGTTTGAAAACTGATGACATTAAAATTCTACTAGGATCCTAAAGGAAACATATCCCCATGTGGACACATCTTGAAATGCTCAATGTTGATTCAACCCTGTCTATATTTCTGTGCTATAACATGAAGGTCCATAAATGTTTCATATAAAAGCAAATTTACTATATGGTGTTATCTTTTTCTTTTACTTATATCCTGAAATATTCTTGCTACAGTTTTCAGTAAGTTAGTTAGTCCCATTGATTTTATTATCTACATTAATTCCAGGATCCTCTTTCCCTCCAGTTTCAAAGCATTCAAAATTTTCCTTTTAATTAGTTACTTAATTATCTACCTTTATCTAGAATGACACAAATTTATAGTATTTTTCTATTGCAAATCATCCAAAATGTGCTATCTTATGAAATGTGCTATACCAGAAAAATATATTTTAGCTTGAGTGCCATTTGAAGTTTTTAAAGGTATGAAAGTACACAGAAAAGAAGGGAGGGAGGCAGGAATGAGACCCAGAGACATAGACTTTAAATGTACAATGGTTCTGGTGGCAGATTTCCTCCATCACAGTGCCAATTGGCACACACAGCAATCCTCACCTCCTCCCAGTGTTAAACTCACCAGTCAAAAATCTAGATGGAGTGGGAAGTGTTGATTTAACACAAGGGAGGAAGCATGGTCTGATGCTAGTTTTAGTAAACATTTAAAATAAGGCTTAATAGAGCATTAGTTTAATAGGGGAGTAAGGGACAAAGAATGAAAGGATCAAAGATTTAAGGGGAGAGAATGTCTATGTAGAACATGCTTTTAGTGATAAATGGTAGAATCAAATCCAATATAACAACAAACACTCTAGTAAAACATAACAGTTTTAGAACTAGAAAGCTTTAGAGCTTGAATCTTAGAGGTTAGAGAGCATCCTGACTTCAAATCCAGGTTTTGTCCACTAAGGAATATAACTGCCGCTACATTTTAATGTGGACCTATTACATGTAGCCTCTCCTAGGTCCTCAGTATGTACATGTAGAACTTTTATTTTACCATTTCCTATATTCTCCTATACTTTTATCTTTATCACATTCTTGTTTTCTTGATTAAAACTTTGATTTCATCTATGTATGGAGCATTCAATAAGGAACTTCTTCTAAGGATAGAATACAGTACTATCTCTGCAGGTTATAATCATCAAGAGGATCCTGGGACGACACTGAGACATTAGATGACCTATTAGGGCTCTCACCACTATGAAGAGTTTAAAAAGGAACTTGAGTGGAAATTTTATTGACTTTATGAGGATCTCTCTGTTCCATTATTCTATCTCCCATATTACATAAGAAAAAAGCAAAATAAATGACCTGCTCAGTGTTTTACTTAAAATAATTAATCTATTGACAAAATCCATGGTTTCATACTAAAACTAAATATGGGAAAGTATGAATTCTGAGTGGACCTGGTATAGTTAAAGTGTTCTGGCTTTGGAGTCAAAGGACGAGATTCAAATCATGTGTCAGTCTACCTAAATGACCTTGAACAAGCTATTTAATCTTTACTGTCCTCAGTTTCCTAAACTGTAAAGTGATGGGGTTCTGAATGACTGCAAACTTCCCTTCCTTCTCCATTTTTTTTATCCTATTAGCCTGTGATACTTTCTTTGTCATCATATAAAGGTATCATTAAAAAAAGAGTAGGAAGTGACTCTTCACTTCTTGATGAAGCTGTCAGCAAAGTTATGTTACACTAAGTTCATGATGAACTTTCCTAAGTTTAGTGAGTAGGAGCCATCCTCTGGTACTGCCATTGGACTGACCTTCCAATTGAAGATGTTTCAAACCTTTTTACAAAAGATGCCAATTAACAGTAAAATAGTCTCCTGTCCCAGGGCTGTTTCCTTGGCAATAAAGAAACTGGCAATTTCAATGACTGAAAAAATAACAGGGAACCTGATTGGACTTGCAGTGCCACATAAGGTCACTAACTACAGATGAATAATTTGGAAGAGTTTACAGCAGATTGGCTTTCTGCCCTAGCCAACAGGTAAATCAGTGGCAGCATGGTACAGGTGTGAAGGTCATTACCCTCCAGAGCAATTTTTCAAGAGAAGCTATCCACTGACTAGAAGGAATGCCTTATTTTTCCAAATAGCAGTTTTTTTTAATTGTATATTTTTTCAAATGCCCTGATGCCTTTACGTCTCAAGTTTGACTTCTTGGAAGGACAATTTAGCCCTTCAGTGACTTCCATTTCTTGAGAGGGGCTTTTCAGATGTGATTCATACAGAGCTTTTTCAATTTGGAGGGAATTTTTTCTATCAGTAGATTTCCACCTGAGAATTCAGGGTGAACATATTGGCAGTGTTCTGCCTAGCTACTACCTTCCTCCCCATAAGTGACTGCATTTCAGTAGTCTCGGCAGGAGGGAAGTTTTTCAACATGGTTGAGAATCTCTTGGAGTGAAGAGACTATAGAAATATAAAACTGTATAAAAGTTGCCATTTTTCACAGATGAAC
>JAJPUD010018160.1:12947-29342 GCA_023553655.1 Myrmecobius fasciatus
AGAGCTATTGAGTACCAACTAGTAATTGATATATTGAAAGAAATAGAGGAAAGCCCTTGATGTGTCCATCAAAGCCTCTAAGGAGGATTTGTGTAATGGTTTAGGTAAATATTACACAAATTAGAGTTAGTAAAGGGTTTTTAATCTCCATTTGTGGAGAAAGCTTCCCACAAATGAGAACAAAGATCTAAATGAATGAATGGTATATTCATCTAAAGAACACTCAATATCTATTTGCTACCTTTAAGGAAATCACAGAATCTTCAAGTTTGAAGTTTAGAGTCTAATCCATATAGTAACTCAATAGGAATTTTGTCTCCATAAACTTCAATATGTGGATTTTGAGTCTTCATTCAAAGCTCTGGTGTTAAGAGAAATCCCAAGTCTTCCCATTCTACTTTTGAAGAAAATTAATTTTCCTTAAATGGAATCTAAATTTATTTTGCTACTTCTTCCTTCCCATTGTTCCTAATTCTGCCCTCTGGAGCCAACCAAAACACATTTAAGCACTCTTCTCTATGAAAGCTTTTGAAATACTCAAAGCCTTATGAGCTGAGTGTCTAGCTAAATATCACTGGCTTCTTCAACCAGTTTGCCCATAATCTGGTCTCAAGTCTCCCTACCATCCTGGTTGTCTTCCTTTGAATATATTTCAATTTGGCAGTATCCTTCTGAATATGTGATGCCTAGAGCTTAAGAAAATATTCATCTATAGCCTGTCCATGTCAGACTACTGCAAGACTACCATTTCCTGCTTGGACACAGCCTTTCAATGTATCTTGGGATCGTATTAGTTCTTTCATTCGCTATTGACTCATATTAACATTACAGAACAAGGAAAACTCCAACTCTTCATTACAGAAATTATTGTCTAGCCATATTACCCACATAATGTACTTGTGAAATAGATTGTTTTTACCTGTGTAAGACTTTTCTAAGATAAAAAATAAAATAAGAGAACTACTTTTTAAAAATAGAAATTCAGATAACAGAAAAGTAGTATATATTTTCAGACCATTGAAATGAGTGTTATTGTTCTCTTTCCCCAAATTAGGATGGTTACATTTCCTCCTCAAATTGCTAAAGTATCTAAGGAATTTGTTGGGACTATTCTTTATTGCTATCATATTAAGTCCACACTGGCAGTATTCTCTTGGTTGTTAGGTGTCAGTTCTATTTAACCACTGATTATCAATTAGCTTTTATCAAGATAACCAACAGACAGACAAACATTTCTCCCAATGCTCTGAGAACACATTCTTTCCTACACTATCTTGATCTTTGGTGGAAAGAAGACTCAAAATTTGGCTCATTTCCTACACATCATTGGTCCTATGAAGTTTAAGTACAAATGAGATTGCCAGAATAGTCCTTCTCTCAACTACCACTGGGTTGAAGTCCAGAAGACCATTATGAAGGTCACTTCTTATTCTTCTTGGCATCAATGGCTTTGATACAAAATCCTAAACAGCTTAGGGCTAAACACAGATCCCTGGGGCACACCTCTGGAGACTACCAGAATGGCAAAGAAAGAAATTACCTTTTGTTGAGTTGAAATTATTCCACAGTATTTTACAAATAGCAAATTTTCTGATGTTTATTTGAGAAAATTTAGCTGCTTTAAAAATACTTGATATTTTGTCAATTATCCTGACAATTACAGTAACAACCTGAAAGCCATATATCTCTGGTTCACAAGAATAAAGGCTTTGTATTGTTAGGCCTGGTAGGGTATAGATATAGGACACTGATTTTCCATTTAAAGAACATTGTCTCTAAATCCACCTTTTATGCACTTCACACTTCATTATTCATTCTTCAATTGAACAACTGCATGCTGTTTAGAGGAGTTATGGAAATGATTTTTTGATGAAAGGTATAATTCTCTGAAAATAATGTTATAAGAGGTCAGGAGTTGGGTACAAGAACAGAATGACAATATCATTTTATTTCATTATATAACTGAGTCCTTGAAAAAAAGGATGGGTGCTCAATTAAGGCATTCATCTTTTTTTTTCATCCAGAGAAGATCACACAGGCTCAAATACATCCTTACATGTGTATGCTCTACCTCGTACTGCTTCTTTAGATTGCCATTTCTTTTATGAAATTCTGTCTAGCAATCACTGAACTCTGATTTTTTATTCTCTTTTTAAATCAAAGTTTTAATTCTGGGCAGGTGGCTGTTATTGGCGAGGAGAGGGAGGAGGTCTCCTTAGTTGTTGGAGCCTTACTCTGATGGTTCTATTTGACAAGGGAACTCTTTGCAGGTGATTGAAATAGTTCACTTTGTGCAAGAAATCTGTAATATTCCTGTCGTTCCCTGCATGCAGATGACAAGCTTCTGCCAGCTGCACAGCATCGTCTTTTGTTTTTTTTTTTTTTCCTCCAACTTTAGGGACTTCAGTGATTTCCATCCATTCAAATTGGTCCAAGTCAGTGAACTATTCCCATCTCCAGCATTTCTCCAGCCAGACCATTCTGCCCTTATCATAACAGAGTTGCCGAAGGCTTTGTGAATTACAAGTTGTTTCTCATGTTTATTGATGGACTGATATTTAGGAAAGGACTATAATAAAAAAAAAGTGAACAGTTCATTTCTGTTCTTGGAACCAAACACTTCACATACATCCATTCCCTCCCCTCCCCATCCCACCTTCCTCACAGAGCTCAGTTTCTGAGAGTGAGACCTCTGGGAGAGTAGACTGAAGTAATTGACTTGGATTAGACAAGCCTGCAGAACAAAGTCACATTCCATGAGGTTTTTCCAGCGTTGAGTAGATGAATTGTAATTATTTAAGGATTAGTGCAAGTCTAAGATGTAGTCCACTCTGAATACTCTTCACCATGTATAAACAAAAGCAGGAAGTAATACTGTATATACTGTTCAAACTTCTTTTTATCTCTAATAGATTTCTGTTAGAGCTATGTGAACCTGAAAAAAAAATCCTGTCATGGTGAGCAAACTCTTTCATATTTCAATTAAGAAAAAAAGTTATACTTGCTATTCTTGAAAGCCAAAGAAGAGATTAAGACTCTCTCCAACTTACAATGACATCCCTTTGTCACATACCTCATAACTAAAAGGAATGGGTACAATTCTTCAAACTTATCTCATCCAGTCCACATTTTAACCGCTAGTTACATATCTCAATCTGTTGATGGCATCTGATTTCATTTCTCACATTGAATTGGAAAAAATCCAAATGCCAAGGAATAGAGTGGTAGAATACTATAATCTGTTAGTAAACATTCATGTCCTGAATATAACAACAATACAAAAAGATGATATTTCATGTGTATTTATCAGAAATTGATATTATTGTACTATATCAATTTTGAATGCAATTGATTCTAAGTAGCCATTACTCTATCTCCTCCTACTTCTCTGCATTCTCCCAATTGAAATTTTTTTATTAATTTCGTTACTGCAATATACAAATGATATGGCATATGAAACAGAAAGCTGCAATAATGCTTGTATTCATTTATATATAGAAAATAAGTCCAAATGAGTGGCATAAGCTCCTAGGACCAGAAAGAGCCTTGAGATTTCCTGGAAGGAACACAGAAGATAAAAACTAATCTATCCTACTTTAAAAGACATTACAAAGATGACACCACCTCTATCCATAACCCATCCATTCCAATGTCTAACCACTCTTACTGCTGAGAAAATTTATCCCTGTACCTAATCCAATTCCTTGGTTCCTTTTTTCATGTAAAAGTAGAGTACTATTACTAATCTTTTAGTTTTCTATCCTCCTCTATACTATACTATTTTAGTACATATATGATTAACACATAAAATCTTTATATACATAACATACCATTTTGACTGATAATAGCCTGTATTACAAGAGTATCTTCCCCCTTCCTAAATTATAGCACTGGATTTCATAAGCTAAAAAGAAAAAGTTCCTAACAAATTGAAGGAAAGGGAAGTTTCCTAAAAGTGATTTTTATTTATTGCCATTTCACTATTTTGTTATAAATTTTATATGTTTATTCATCAAGATTTTGCACTATTAGTGCTTCAATACATACTTACTATGTGAGAGGACCATGTGATTATTCATTGCAAAGTAATTCTTTGCTATTAATTAGAGTTACCTAGAACAAACCTCATTGATAATGCATTAAAATAAAAGGATAACATTTTACCTATTGTTTTTCAAGCAATAAACATTCATTAAGCACCTACTCTGTTCTAGATATTATGTTAAATGGCAGAATATACGAATTATCAAATTGATGGTGTTCCCATTATTTTGTATTTTTGTTGTAGCTTTATTGTATCACCAAAGTCATAACTAGGGAGAGGCCATTAAGCTTTCTTCCAGTGGGCTGAAATCTATGGGGGCAAAGTAACATGTTTCTTCTCTGGGGACATATATATTAATTCTATTGCTTCTTGGGAAAATCGGTTTGGTTTGGTTTTGTTTTTCTCAGAGGCTGCCATTAGTGCATTTTATAATCCTTCTGCCAGGATGTACTGTGTATCAAGACCCTACTCTTTCAAACCTAAACCAACCAAAGATCTTCAGTATGATACTACCCTCATCATCAGGATCTCATTGTGATAGTTCCTTTCCTAAAGCCTTAACTTCTGTTTCTCTACCAGGTCTCCAGAGTAAGGATGTAGCATGACCTCAAGATGAATTTGATTGGTCAACTAATTGAAAGGTAGAAATATAGGCCATATGACACCCTCCCTTCAAGAACCAATTTTGGGACATCTTCCACCCAATGATATTCTTTAATTCTATCCTTTCTTTGCTGTGCAAGCTCCTTAACTCTTCTCTACTGAGTAAGAACTAATTTCCCAAGGCAGTTCTAACCATCTGCCAGCCCCAAACTCACAGAAACAGTTGTAGAAGTGCCATTGGAGACCCACTTCCCCCCAACATACACCCTGACCACACTTTCTTATAACTCATTTTGGGACTACAGCCAATTCACTTTGATAGGCAAATTTTAGTTCCTGAGCTCTGATCAGTTAATGAGAGACCAGATTTTTCCTCCTTTTAGTTTTCTATGGAACAAAGTAAGTAGCAAAGGCTATACAGGCATGGATGAGTTATAATCATAACTACAAACTTCATCTCAATATACTCCAAAATCATGTCTCTCTAAAATTGCCCCATTACTGTCAAAAAGAACTACCACACTTTTAGCCATACAGTCAAATTCATAACTGAGATGTCTATTCCTCATTATTTCTTACACCACATATCCAATTCAGTGCCAAATCTTAGTTCTAGTTTCTCATCCAACCTCTTTTTTTTTTTTTAACTCACATAGCCTCCATCACTTCCGGTCTGGATGATAGAAATATTTTCTAGTATACAATTCCCCAAATTTCAGCCTGCCTCTTTTTCCCTACTCCCTAATTTATTCCTGAGCCTGTGTCACTGCTCCATCTATAGCACTTATACAAGATATAGATAGATAGATAGATAGATAGATAGATAGATAGATAGGTAGATAGGTAGATAGATAGATGATAGATAGATATACTTATAGGATAACTCAATATAATGCCCATACAACATGTCATAATCTGGACAAAATGTTTTTTTTTATCCATTTTGTTTTTTTAATTCTGGATGTTTTGATCCATTTATTTTGAAAGATTGTGGATTTCATTGAGGAGGTTCAGTAATGTTTTAATGGCCAATGCAATCAGAAAATGTCATATAACATACAAATCTGATATGTAAAGTTTGTTATCAAATATGAAAAAACTGCTCTATCTAATCTCAATTTGTTATAAAATAGAATAATAGATTTAAGGACTTTAGAAGTCACCTAAGCTAACCCTTTCATTTCATAGATGAGAAACCTGATTTAAAGGATTTGTCTAAGAACACAGAGCAAGTAAATAACATCAACTTTCAAATCCAGATCCTATTACTTCAATTTAATCAATAAACAAGGATTAATTAGCATCCATTAGATGGCAGGCATGAAACTGTATATTTGGAATAATATGGGCAAAAATTAAATGTTTCCTTTACTGAAAGAAATTACATCCTAGGAGATACAAGACAATATTTACATACTGAAGTATAATAAATCACTGACATTTTCAAGGTCATACACATATCTTAGCTTTATTTTTCCTGAAATCTAAGAAGTAAAACAATAATTTACTCTGCTTTTTCAAATCCCCATTGTTCATTATCCTTGTCTGGTGGAATAACATAACATGACTAAACACAAATTTGTAAAGAGAAGCATTCTATTTTTCTCTCACCTTCTGCTTATAACTCTAAAAGGAAGTCACTAGATATAAACAATAAGGTAGCAAAAAAAACTGAAGCCATATATAAAAGTCAAAATGAAGACATAAAGATGAAAATGGCTAAAATGGAATTAAAAATTTCAAAAAAAAGAAAAACAAGTTGCATCAGACAATATCTAATAACCATCTCCAAATTAAGATCATTTATTTTTGCCATTTTCTTCTATCTGATTTTTGGGGTCTCCTTTCATTTTGCCAAGTTCTATTCACCAAGAACTTCATTGTCATAAAAACAGGAAAATATGTCCAACCACTATAAACAACAACAACAAAAATGTTCCTACAATAATTCATTCCCAACAAAGAGAAAAATGTGTTATTGTTGCTCTCCACTTCCCCACCCCCATTCCTCAGAAGTAACATTTAATATAAGGTGCATCTGTTTGAATTCTCAAATCACAGATGCACCATTTTGGTTAGTTCTGTGGAGGCTGTTCTCTGAACAGCCTTCTTATCTATTCATGAATTTTAAATTACTGGTTTCTGTCCAGAGTTTAAATTGGGTAGCATCTTACAACTACCTTCTTTGGTAAAGATAGAGAAATTGGCCTCTTATTTGGGTATAATGGGGAGAAAATACAAATACAGATTCAGATCTAGAAGTGACCTTAGGGATCATCTAGTTCACTCCCTCCCCCTGCTTTTATAGATCAGGAAAGTGAGATCTAAAAAAAAGGTTAAATGTCATGACCAAAACCACACAGGCACTAAGAGTCAAAAGTATGATTTGAATTCAAGTTCCTCTGATTCTATACCCAAACCTTTTATTTTTTTTTTTACTGTTTATTAGTTACTCAAAGAAATTGATGTATAGAGAAAGAGAATTTATATAATCTTCTCATATTATTCCTTGTGTAATAAATTCCATCTTCTTCTATGTCATGGATCATTTAAGAGTTACAGTAGTTGCTTTATTCTAAATAAATACTAGATTTAAAATTAAATTAGGATAAGGAACTACCATATAGGAAACTCCTTCTTTTACCAATTCAAGTTAAATCTCTCCTCTGCAATTTAATTCTTTGAATAAACTAGATTACTTAGAAGTTGAGATGCTCATTGTTACTCAGCCAGCTTCTTTGCTTTGAGATCAGTTGACTAATCAAGACACCATTTGTTTGGATTGAGGCCCACTTGGATTTGAAATTCATATCCAAGATGAGGCTTTATATTTTAAGCATCAAAGGAACAAATCTATATGTAATTCAGGCCATCTTGTCCCCCACCACCTGACGGTCAGGTGTGTTATATTTCACACTTCTTAGGGAAGAGTTCTTTTAAGGGTGCTGCTACTCTCCAAGCTCTCATCTAATAGCTCCCATCCTTATTGATATTGTTCCCTCAATCATAGGACATGGATTCCCTGTACCTGAATTTAATTCAACTATTGACAAATTAGTTTTTACATAGAAATATTTACTTCAGAACATAAAATCACATATATAAATTATGTCTCCCAAATACATAGGAAACATAAATTCCTTTTCCTTTTGGAATTGTGTTCTAAGGAAGAAAAAGGGAATTAAAAATCATAGTTTGTTTTTGTTTTTATTGGCTTAATTCCAGCTCTAAATCCAATGCCAATCCCCATTGTTAGTTAGCTGTTAGCTAACTAGCCCTGGTTTCTCAGGGCTTACTGGCTGGCTATAAACCTGGTGCCAAGGTTCAAATTTCTGGCCCCTGGGTTTTATCTCTGACACCTGACACTAAGGACAAAAAACACTGAACAGAAACAAACAGCCCAGTATCATTTCAGGAGTGGGGAAGAGATAAGAGAAAGGGAGCACAGGAAGGAAAGTTCTGCCTTCTCAACAATTCAGTTTATGGAGCCCATCTTCTCCCGTTGCATGCAACCAAGAAAATAATAGCAAAAAAAAAGCAATAGAAAAGAGGAAAGGGTGACTTCTTCAGTCTCACTGGTTTTTAAAGATACCAACAAAGCTATCCCCATCACCCAAATGGAAAAGAATGCAATGTCTTCCAGGGTAAGAAATCCTGACTTACTCTAAAGGCCCCTTAAAAGTGCTTCCCTGTTACCTAAACTGGACCTAAACTCAGAAAAGTTACACATTTCCGCCTTTTTGACATTTAAATCTGTGACAAATAAAAAAAAAGCAGAGTTTTTTTTTTCCCTCTTAAGGGTCCTTGTCCCAAAATCAGAACAGTTCTCTATGTCTTTAAGGAGACATAAGCACTGATGTCCTTTCACATGCTTTCCCAGTGCCATACGGTAAAATCTCAATACAGTCAGTATTACATTATCATAGCAATCTCACATTTACAAATGAAAATCAAAATTATCTCCAAATGCAAAGTTTTGCAGATTCACAAAACAGGGAACATTTCAAAGTTGCCCACATAAGCCAACAAAATAAGAAGTAACATTTACCCGGTATGTCTGCTTACTTAAGTCTTAATAATACTAGGGCTACATAAAATTATGTTGCCTAGAAAAAAAGGATGAATTAAAGTATGTGTGTGTATGTGTGAACCTGAATAATTTGTTTTTTATTGATTTATTTTTCTTAAAGGTAGATAGGTTTATTCTCTTTAATTACAATATCAATGAATTGAAGCTTGAAGCGACCTCAAGTGCTATCTAACCCAGTCACATCATTTTAGAGATAAGGGAAGACATCCAAAAAGTATCTAAATTTCAAGATTGAGAAATTTAGAAATAGGATTCAAATCTAGGTCTACAGACTCTAAACTCAGCCTTCTTGCCATTATATCATGTTGTCTCCCCTTTCTTGTTCCTCCCCATTTTTCCCTCTGAGATTTGTATACTTGCTTGACAAGGCAAATGATTATATCTGAATATGAATTTAATTGAAATAATTTTAAATGATAAGTTGTCTAAAAAGCCCATCCCAACTTCCCAAATGACCCAACATGAATTTAATATTGATGACAATAACTGATGTGAGTTGTCAGCTACACAATAGTGTAAGGTAATCTCAAATGTTCTGATAATAGAGCTTTCGGAGTGTTAAGATCAACTCATTTCTGTGACATATTAGCAAACTAAAAATTCCTTCATAACAATTTTAAATGTAATGATTTGTCTTCTGAAAAGTATCCATTTAAAAAGGAAATGTGATTAAGGTGCTTTGGGCTTTTTATTTTTATTTTTTTTTGTTTTTGGTTTGGTTGGTTTGGTTTTTGTCAACACTCCTCCGTTATCATTATCACCACCACCTTCTTTTTTTTCCCTTCGTTTAAAACAAACTTCTTTAAGACAGATTTCATTTTTGTCTTTGAACCTCTCTCACCTACAATGGGGAGTAAGTGGTTAGCACAGTAGATTGAGGGCTACATCTGGTTTCAAGAAAGACCTAAGTTCAAATTTGACCTCAGATACTTACTAGCTGAGTGACACAGGATAAGTCACTTAACCCTGTTTGCCTCAAGTCCACATGAGTAAAATGAGCTGGAGAAAGAAATGCCACACTAACTCGAGTATCTTTGCCAAGGAAAACCCAATGGAATCATGAAGAGGTGAAAATGATTAACAACAACAGAGGCTGATATATAGTGGATCTTAAATAAATATTATTAATTAGAATCATATTGAATTATCTAAAACTTATTAAAAATAAATATAAAATTAAAACTACTGACCTCATTATTTTCTAGAGGCCCTTTACCTTTGAAGAATAGGGATAGATCTTTCTTTACTCCAATATCTTTAGAAGACATGGAATCACTATATTTGTCCTTAAAACATCCATTCAATATCTTTGAGTGATTATTGAGCTTCCTGTTTCTATATATGTCTAACATATATTTCTTCTCGAACACTAATTAGCTCTTTCCTAAACTTTTAAATTCAGACTACAGCTTGAGTTTGTTTCTGGTTTATTCTTTCTTAATCCCTAGATGTATGCTTATTGTGTATGCAGAGTTCAAGTTTCTCCTTGACTACGAAAAAGAAGGTGAGTCTGTGATACCAATTAACTAGAGTATAGGCTAAACTCCTGGTAGAATAAGACAGCTTGTTGCAACAATGATTTGAAATGGACTAAAGTGCATTCTATATAGCTACCATTCAAAATCCAATTCAAAATCATTATCAGTTGACTTCCAAATAGTCTGGCTTGATAAATGTCATTGGAACAACAATCTTGTTAATGCCCATAAAGTAGAAATACACACACACACACATACACATACATACACACAAAATATGTATGTTCATATGTATTCTCATAACTCTCTCTTGTTAATGCATTTTAACTATATTCACTATTTGAATCCCTACAAAAATGGCTGTGCCTGAAAGAATATGTTTATTAATCGTTGTGATCAAAGTGGATTTGTTTGTTTGTTTGGATATAGAATATATTTCTTTCCTATTTATTTAAGGCATGAGAGAGATAAGAAGCTGGCTTTGTTAGCATTTTACTTCAAATGCCAATAGCTATTTTTTTTCTCATTTGACTTAATAGCTTATGCCTGGAATCCATAATAACAATAGAAGGAAAAAAAACAGGCAATCTCAGGCCTAATTTCCATTTTGATGGTGCTAAGGATATCTTTGAATGTACTGTTCAGCTTTTGTAGAGGCACATTGATGTTCTTACTTGTCAAAGAAGTAGGATGTTTCGTACCCCAAAATATCTTCGGTTCTGTTTTAACAAATTTCCATTTCTTTCTACTCCTCTCTTTTTGTCATTTTCCTTTGGAAACAAATAGCTACCAAACTAAATTCCTTACTATACAAATTCATAGGATACAAGATTTGGGAATGGAAGGGACTTTAGAGGTACCTAGTCTACTCCCTTGCACTATTTTAAAATGAGACAAGCAAGACTCAGAAAGATAAAAGAATTTGGCTGAGACAATGCACACAGTAAGGGACAGAGGCATTATTTTTGCCCAGGTCCTATGCTGCCAAATCGTATACTTTTCTCAGTATACTATACTGCCTCTGAAATTCTTTGTTCTATTTATTTCCAATCCTATAAAATCCATTCATATCAAATAACCTTTATATGATATGTCTTTATGAGTGAGGAAACTTAATGGCAGGAATACTTATATATGCAACCTATAATTCAGCTTGACTGACAAGCCAAATCATAGCATCCAACTACACTGTTGTGCTTTAAGTAATCTGCAACTCTCAGAAGTCACATAATTAATGGTTGATAGAAACATAAGACTATAATATTTAGTTTGGTTGCCACAGAAAAGCACATTTGGGAAGCATTTACTAGAGTTCAAAGAAGATGGATAAAAATCAATACTGCCTGTTGCCTGCATGACTGTTTCATTCTCCATTTGCCAACAAGGCATAAATCGGTACTAGAATTAGAATTCTGACATATCATTTATCAGAGAAATAAATATGAAACAGCTTGATGAACCTTGTTATAAGAAACAAAACTTTAAATAAAAAAGTCATCCCATATGTGTCACTCCTTGTAGAAGCTTAATATAATTTAGCAAAATCTCATCACAAATTTTTACAAAGGACACACAAGCTTTCTCTACTTTTTAAAGGGAAAAAGTATTACAAAAGCAGTCATATCATAGCAATCCTTTTTCTGGGCATTTCTTAAATGTCATTTTTTTCTTTCTTATTTTGTTGGCTTTGAGCCATCAAAGTCTGTCTTCCACCTTCTGCATACATAGGCATTCTTGCAATATTCTTATCAATCTGCCTAAAACATATGATTTCCCTACATTCTTAGGCTACCAAAATTTCATTTTCATTCAATTTAACAACCATTTGTTAAGAGCCTACCCAATAAACTATAATCTGTTTGAGGGAAAGAGTTATTTTTATTTTTATCCTTGCATCTTTACCCACTAGTACATTTTCTGGAATGTAACAGTATTCAATACTTTATTGAATTGAATGGAAAGGCTTTGTGCTTGTGACTGAGGGATATTAAATTCTACTGGAAGGGAAATAAATTTAAACAAACAATTTTATTTTATTTTACTATTTTGTATTTTTGTTAATCTAAGTGTAAAGATAAATGTAGGAGATTTTTCTAAAAGTATAAAATATATAAAATGTATTTTGGCAAAATGAGAGATATTTCTTTTAGGACCTTTTGCAAGGCAGATATCAATGTCTTTTCCAGTTCTATCAGAGATTACAATGGCATCACAAATTAAGTTTAGTAATATTTTGTTTGTATAACAAGCCATCATTGCTGACATAGGATAAGAAGATGCTATATTTAGAGTTGGAAAGTACCTGGAAGGTTTTCTAGTCCTAATCTTGTTGTTGTTATTATAGTTTGAAAAACTTAGGCCCAGAGAGACTAAATTAATTGTCCAGGTCCTCTGAATTTAAATACATCAATCTTCTCATTTAGAGACATCTGGGTATCACAGTGCACTAAATTTGAAGTCAAGAAGGTATCTATTCAAATCCAACTTCAGACATTTTCTGGCTTTGTGACCCTGAACAAGTCATCTGACCTCTGTCTCCCTCAATTTACTCAACTGTAAATTGGAGATAATAGCATCTATCCTGTAGGGTTAGTGTGAGGTTCCAATACGATATTTGTAAAGCATTTTGCATGGGCACTGGCACATTATAGGCATTTACTAGAACTGTGTTTTCTTCCTTCCTGCTTTAGCCCTATCCCACACTCTCATCTTAATAGAACCTATTAGAGTTTTTTTTTTCCCAGTAACATAGTCTTCAGAATCTCACTAATCTCATTTTGAGTATTCACATAGAGGTAGAATGGTATAATAGAAAGGGAGTTAGCTTTGGAGTGAGAGAACCCAGGTTCAAATCCTGATATTGTCATACATTACCTATATGGGCATGGACAAATGTCTTTAGCTCACTGAGACTCAGTATCTTCATCTGGAATATGAAGGGAGTGGGTTAGGTCATCTAAGTTCTACTCAATATTTAAATCTATGATCCTAGGATCTCTATTACTATAGCTTATGCTTTATCCCAGAAACAAATTACCTTCTAAATTATCTTCTCTCAAAAACCTCTCAACCATCAGTATTGCATTTTAATGTGATAAATCATCCCTCAATATATCTAATAATTCCACTAAATTCATTTACATATTAAGAAATCTTTGCTTCAAAGCCCTTCATGGGGTATACAGATTTTTTCTTTCCCTAGCCTTAGGCTTGCCTAGACACAATTTGAGATGATCCTAATTTACATGGTATATGAAATTCTTACTAGGAAAAAAGACTATTACTGGACATTAAGGGATGGGTCATAACTCATAATAATCAGTCATAACTGATTATTTCTCCATTTTTTTAGTAGAGTGATTTAAGGAAAATCCGCCTTCATTTTTCTAAAATTTTGAAAAATGGAAATGGATAATTTTTCTACTGAATTGCCAAGAGCTCCTTTGGGCCAACTCTATGTGAAGAGTTGAAAATGTCATTTTTAAGGGGATGGGAATGATAGCCTTTCTTCCATAATTGATCAAACCCAAGGTGACAATTTTATATATGTAAGCATTTTCTTAGTAGTGGTTTTAGATCTATTTAGGCAGGTGGAAATCACCATGCAATGGCAATTTCTGGCCTTATATTCAGAGCAAAAAGGAAAATATATAAAAATCTGACCCACTCCAAATATCATCTCTTCTATTTAAGAGAAGAATATTATTTTGTTCCTAAGGTTTCTAAGTAAATGTAGAGAAAGCAAGAAAAAAACCATTAGTTTCCTGGTTGAATTCAGCTGTATGGGACCTTCATATGTTATTTCTCCTTTTTTTGACCTTAGAAAGTAGTGTCCTATTAACCTTGAAATTTTCAGTTTAGGACTACAAAATTTTAATCAATTTAATCTATAAAATGACTAAAACACACATACTGGAATAAGTCCTTTTAATGGTGTTAATTCTAATTCAAGTCACCAAACATGTATTAACCACTTGTCATAAGGCATTGTATAAAACTGGAAAATTAAAAAAAAAATAAAAACAGCTATCTATGCTATCCAGTAATAGATAAAGCATTTCAAGAAATTATTTCACTATAAATTATCATGTGAAAACCATATATTTTCTTCAATGCTTCAAGGAGTTATGATTTCTTTTGTTTTATATATATATATATACACATATATGTATGTTTTATCTGTTGTTACAAATTCCAACCCCTCTACAACTTAATATACATTGTTTTTAATAACTTTATCAATGGCAGAACTCTGTAGCCAATCTGGTGATCGCTTTCTCTCCAAACTCAGCTAGGTTGTTCCCCAGATAACAGATGGCTCTCACCACTCCTATACTAAATGCCCAAAAAAGGTCAAATAGAAGGGCATGAGTGATTCAGAGATGGACTGATATTTCAAGTTGGGGGATAAATGACTTCTTGAAAGAGTTGATGCCTGCTTGGAGTTTTTTAAGAAAAGGAAAACATAAGCCTGTATGAGAAAGGGAGCTGTTCTGGAATTTGGAGTTAAGGATAATAAGAGTTAGATCTGAAATGTGCCTTAGCTAACTCATCCATCCTTCAATTATGTTTGAGGAAATTAAGGCCTGGATAAGTTAATTGATTTACTCAAGATAAGTAATAAATAACAGAAACAGAATTTGAAATCAAGTCTTCAGATTACAAATCCAGAACTCTTTTCTGTCAATGTTATGGATACAATGACAAAAATTCTAATTGTTGCTTTTTTGGGAAGTGCTATGAGAGAGTAAGAGGATTCCTGATAGTACAGTACTTTCTATTTGCTTAGAGATAAAGGCACAAACATATAAAGTAATAGTGAATAATATGACAGAGTAAAATAAATTGCCAATTTTATTGTCATCTAAGTAAGAATGACTTCACTACTGAGTACCTTGCCATTTAGAAATAGAAATATTTAAAATTAAATTTTCTCATCAAAGAACATGATCTGAAAATTTTAAGTTTGCATTAGTTATTTGAATGTGCTTTGAAATATTAAATTTGTCTTGTCAATCTTTTATATCAGTGTATTTTCATTTTTTTCAAATAAGCTTTTTTCCCCTTGAAGATTGATATGAATGAGAATGGTAGATATAATTAAGCCAATTTAAATATTAGGTTGTCCTCTGATGACAATTTATTAATGATTACCAGTTTGTCATTAAAAGTTTTTTTTAATCTAGTTTTCATAGGCTTAGAAATCAGCTGTAGTTTTATTTTTCTATAAATTAAGAATTGTCCTCTTTTTAATTTGCTTAAGAAAATATTAAAACATTTCCAATCTAATGCAAACTGATTGTAGCTTGCTATTGAATTAGCATAACTATTTTTTGAAGAAATGATTAAAAGACAATTTTTTTCCATATCTTATCTATTGTTATTCAAATATGAGGTGACTTTAAAATGCTTTTAAATACATTTTTTAAACTATTGGCTAACTTTCCTTAATATGTGGTTAGATATATAAGGGTCCTTCCAATTATAATATTCCTTGATTCACACCTTTCTTAATGAGACTATCCCCTGATTACTCTTATAACATATGCATATATATAAATTATTTATATAACTGTAGAAATGAGTAAGGCTTAATTGTCTGGCCTTTTAAGTCAGGAGCAGAAGAGAGTGCTGAAGATAAAGCTAGAGAAAGACCATATACATAGGAACAGATATGAAATAGCTCATACAATCTTAAGATCTGTGAGCAACTTACACAATCAAAGAGAAAGCTTTCAGGATACACTATGGCTCCAATCTAACACTGAGACTTTGGTTTAGGGCAAGAAATGAGCTTAAGAATTATTAGGCTTGGTAGTGATAGAACTGATTGTGACTATCTAGCCACAAGAACATCCCTCAAACGGGGAGTAGAGAAGTGACAACAGGGTCAGTGTGACAGAATTTACAAGTAGGACTTGTCATGCTCAAAGTGGGTGTTCTAATGTAACAGTGTAATGTTGTAGTGGAGTCTCCAGAATTCTAGGTCCTGGCTTAACATTTTTATAAATGACTTGAATAAAGGTATAGAAGGTATGCTCATCCAATTGTCAAATGATGCAAAGCTATTCAGGATAGCTAATAGGATAGGATGGGCTAAGACAGGATAGGACAGGATAGACTAGGATGGGACGGGACGGGATGGGATGGGACGGGACAGGATGGGATGGGATGGGACG
>JAJPUD010018161.1:652-29338 GCA_023553655.1 Myrmecobius fasciatus
AATGAATTAGCTCTTCTCCATCGATTTTCCACACCAGTTGTTTTGCTGATGGTGATTGCCATAGTTTGAGCTTATTTTATTGAAGGAGGGAAGCCCCCCACCCTCCACTGAAATAGGCTGTGGATGAAAGGACCAGTGTTGGGAAGCAACATGTCCCCTTCACCTTCCAGAGTTCCACCTACCAGTTCGTACTGTAAGTCGTGGAGAGCATCCAGGCTATAAGCAGAGGTGGGGAGTGGTGGCAGATGGGGATGAAGAAGGGAACTAACTTACTGGGGGTAACTGTCTGTTTGAATTAAGTGTATGTGGCCTGGTAGCCAGCAGGGTACCATTCCCAAACTGCCTGCTCCCATGCCCACACTCTGCTGGAGGAAACCCTCAATCCCTGCTCCACTCTAACCTTCACAACTACTTGATGGGGGCAAGTAGTCTTACCTCGGTGAGGGCAGTGCCCTCCAGACTCCCACCTCTGCAGGGCAGGCTCCCTGATGTGTTGTAGGAAGTCCCACCCTTCATCACATGCCCTCCTGCTGGCACCCTCATGGCTCTAGCCTTGCCACCCACCATTTGAGTGAGGCTTCCTGTGGGCATTTTCTTCCACAGTTGCTAGAGTGGGCTTCTTGAGAGCCCTGACTCTGTATCTACTTGTAAGGGCAGCTTTTAGCGTGGCTTTTGGACTCAGGAAGACCTGGGTGCTCCCTTCTGACTTGGCCATGTGATCATACATAAATCATTTAACCCCTTGATGTCCAAGGCAACTCCCTCCTCCCTGGCTGACCTACAGGAGCAGCAAATCTCTCCAAGTGGGAGTGTCCCCACACCAGGGAAATAGCAGACCTAGAGAAAATAATCATGCCAAGAATAAGGGCAACTCTTTGTCAGACAATACGTAGAGCATCATGTTCACTGCTAGGATCCCCATTTAGGAAGAACACGGACAGGCAGGGGTGGTGAGTCTTGTCTTCATCCTGTTTTTAAGCACCATGCTTAATGAATTTAATTTTACTCAGATAGAATGGGCCTCCATCAATAAAATGCACTTTTCTGTGAGGGTAGAAACTTTTTTCCTTTATATTTTGGAACTTCTAACACCAAGAGGAGAATGCAGCATACAGTAGGATTTTCATAAATGTTTTTTCATCAGTTTAATAGCATTGAAAATAATTTTGGTGACATCTGGTGGTAAAAAAAAATGGTGCTAAAGAATATAACCCACTCTTTCTGCCATCTAGTGGTCATCATAGAAATCGCAGAATTTAGCATTTTTTGTGTCCTCTTGTGGACAAAGTGAATATTGCATTCTTTATTTTTATTTAGTTACTTTTAAATATTTCCCCCTAGGTACATGTAAAACTTTTTTTTAATATTTGCTTTCCAAATTTTCAGTTTTTCCTTCCTCCTTACATCTGCAACCCCCACTGAGAAGGCTCAAGTGAAGTTGTGTAAAAAATTTCCATTAAAATCCTGTTCTTAAAAAATCCAAAACAAAATAAATTTTTCCTCTCAATTAAAAAAAAATCCTTAAGAAAAAAAATTAAAAATTCATGCTACAGTCTGTAGCTAGACATAATAAGTTCTTTCTCTGAGTATGGATAGCATTTTTCATCATAAGTCCTTCATCACAAAAATAGTCAAATCCAAACTATGTTCATGGCTAGGCTGAGCTAATATAATAAAAATGACAATTCTGCCTTAATTGTTCTACTTGCTCAGTGTCATACCAATCAAATCATCAAAACATTATTTTATAGAACTAGAAAAAATAATAACAAAATTAATCTGGTCAAAAAGGTCAGGAATATCAAGGAAATTAATGAAAAAATACAAAGGATGGTGACTTAGCAGTATCAAATCTAAAACTATATTATAAAGCAGTAGTCATCAAAAATATTTGATACTGGCTAAGAAACAGAGTGGTGGATCATTGGAATAAATTAGATGTACATGACACAATAATCAAGGCATACAAGAATCTAGTATTTGCTAAACTCCCAAATGCCCACTTTTGGAATCAGCACTGATTATTTGATAAAAATTGCAGGGAAAACTGCAAAATAATGTCAGAAACTTAGCATGGGGCTACATCTCATACCCCATACCAAACTAACGTCAAAATGGATTCTGTGAAATGCCAATTACAAACCTAGTCTATTGTCTCTCCCAGAGACCATGAAAGCAAGAAAAGATAGAAAACATCGAGGTATATGGTCAAGACAAGATGTAAGTGGTCAAGGCAAGTTTACTGTATCTATACTTTCCATACTTAAGCCCTAAAACCGCAAAATTACTAAGGAAATTTAAAGAAACATAAAGCAGATAAGCCAATCTGTGCGTGAAGGGTCAATGTTTTATGTACTAGTAGAAACTAAACATTTACTCCCTTGCCATCCTGATTAATGATACAAGCCCAACCCACCCGTTCGTAATTCTTCTCAATCTTTGCTGGTTTGCTGACTGACATTTAGGAGGGTTTAAAGAAGGAATTCAAAGCCAGGTCAAGATCACCTTGAATCCTGCAGCTAAGCAGGTGTTGCTAGGTCGGTGTTGTTGCCTGGAGAGGCACAGATCCATGAAGGATGATACAGTAAACAAATCAGGAAAACAAGGGATAAATTCCCTATGAGATTTTTGGAGAAGGGAGGAATTTATTACCAAAGAATAACTGGAGAACATTATGAAAGATAAAATCAACAGCTCTGATTATGTTAAATTTAAAAAGTTTTACACAAAGAAAACCAACAGAAACAAAATTAAAAGGGAAGCATGATGTTGGGAAAAATCTTTACTACCTATATTTCTGTTAAGAGTCTCTTTTCTAAAATATAGAAAGAACTGAGTCTAATTTATAAGAATACAAGTCATTCCCCAATTGATAAATTGTCAAAGGATGTGAACAGACAATTTTTCGGATGGCAAAATTAAAACCATCTATAGTTATATGAAAAAAATGTTCTAAATCACTATCGATTAGAGAAATGCAAATTAAAACAACTTTGAGATACCACATCATATGTTCTTCAGAGTAGACTGGTATCATTGTATTGCTGAGAAGAGCAAATTCATTCACATTTGATCAACCCACAAATTTGCTGTTACTATGCATACAATATGTTTCACTTTTTTGAGCTCAGGGAGGACTTTGGAGGTTTTTTTTTTCTGAGAGTATCATGTTCATCATTTCTTATGGAACAATAATATTCCTTCAAAAATTCATACTGCAATTTAGTCAATTATTCCACTCTTGATGTATAATCTCCCAATTTCCAAATCTTTACCCTGAGAAAAGACCTGTTATAAATATTTTTATATGTGTGGGTATTTTTTAAAAATCTCTTTTGGGTAAATGTGTATGCATATATTGAATTTAACATATAATTCCACCACGTTTAACATATGTTGGATGACTTGCTATCTAGGGAAGGGTGTGGGGAAAGGGAGGGAAAATTGGAACACAAGGTTTTGCAAGGCCTAATGTTCAAGAATTGTCCACACATATGTTTTGAAAAATACAAAGCTTTAATAAAAATAAATCCCTTTTGAATTCATGTCTAGCAGTGGTATTTTGGGGTCAAAATATGTGCATGATTTTATAACCTTTATAGCTCTTTGGTTATAAATATACCCAATGGGTAAATGATCAAATGATATATAATCTATACTTTGCACATAGATTATATCTTTTGATCACTTATCAGTTGGGGAATGCCTTTATTTTTATAAATTTGACTCACTTCCTAATATTTGAAAAATGAGCCTTCCATCAGAGAAATGTGCTTCAAAATTATTTTCATAATTACTATAGCTAACTATTTTCCTTTGTTTATTCTATTCTATTTCCTTTCACGCTGTCCCTCCTCAAAAGTGTTTTGCTTCTTACCAGGCCCTTCCACAATGTGCCCTGTTTTTTTTAATCACTCTCCCTACTTCTCTTAAACCCTTGGCATCCAAATTTCCTGCAGGATAAGATAAATTTCTATAACCATAATGAATGTGTTTCTTATTTCTTTTTTGAGCCAATTCTGATGAAAGCAAGAATCACTCACTTCCCTCCCTCTCCCTTTCTCCCCCTTAATTGTAAAAGCTTTTATTTTATCTTTTATGGTCTATAATTTACAGCATTCCAAGTCTCCTTTTCTTTATATCTCAATGCTTTGCCCCCTCACCCCTTGCTTTTATCTTTTTTTTTAAAAAATTGTTATCCTTTCATATAGAAATCATACATGTGCCCTCTGTGTGTGTATGTATGTATGTATATATATATATATAGGTGTACATATATATATTATATATATATATATACACCTTCTAACTGCCAAAATGAGAAAATTCTTATGAATTACAAATATCATATTCTTATATATGAATGTAAATAGATAAGCTTTGTTAAGTCCCTTATGTTTTCCTTTTTCTGATTACCTCCTTATGTGTCTCCAGAGCTCTGTATTTGAAAATCACATTTTGTATTTTTCTCTGGTCTTTTCATTATGAATGCTTGAAAGTCTCCTATTTCATTGAATGTCAACCTTTTCTCCTGAAGTGCTGGGTAGATGATCCTTGGTTGTAATCATAGCTCCATTCCTCTCTGGGATATCATATCCCATGCCCTCTGATCTCCAATGTAGAAGCTGTTATCCTGACCATGACTCCACTAGACTTGAATTGTTTCTTTCTGGATATTTGTAATATTTCATCTTGAGATTTCTTTCAAGATTAATGGATTCTTTCTATTTTTCTTTTCCCTTCTGATTCTAGAATATCAGGACAGTTTTCCTCGATAGTTTCTTGAATCATGATGTCCAAGCTCTTTTTCTGATCCGGGTTTTCAGGTAAACCAATAATTTTAAAATTCTCTCTCCTGGATCTCCTTTCCAGGTCAATTGTTTTTCCAGTGAGATATTTAATTTCTCTACTATTTTTTTCATTGTTTTGGATTTGTTTTATTGTTTCTTGATTTCTCATACAATCATTCACTTACATTTGCTCAATTCTAATATTTAAGCAATTATTTTTTGCAGTGAGTTTTTGAACCTCCTTTCCCATTTGGCCAATTTTACTTTTTAAGCCATTCATCTCTTCATTAGCTTTTTCGTATTTCCTTTTGCACCACTTAATTTCTCTTCCCAATTTTCCCTTTCCCTCTCTTACTTGATTCTCAAAATTTCTTTTGAGCTTCTTTATAACCCAAGACAAATTCTTATTTTTCTTGGAAGCTTTGGATATAGGAGCTTCAATTCTGTTATCATTATCTGATTGTGTAATTTGGTCTTCTGTGTCACCACAGTAACTTACTATAGTCACAGTCTTTTCCTGTGGTTTGTTCATTCCCATAGCCTATTACTTGCCTTTTAATTCTTTGTTAAAGTATAGCTCGGTTTCCAGGGTGGAGGGTGCAATGTCTCAAGCTTCAGGGGTTTTGTGCAGCTGTTTTCAGATACCCTTCTAGCGACCTATACTGTGACCCAGACATGTGTATGAGCAAAACAACAGAGTTTTGCCACAACGCCAATAAAGAGGCCTCTGCAATCTCCATCTGACCAACTGTCTATCACCCCCTGACACTTGAGAGCTGAGATCTCTTGAAGCTGCTGCTCTTGTTGTTGGGGTCACTGCTCCTAGCACAGCACTGCTGTGACTGCTGTTGATTTAGTGTCTCCTAAAGCTCGATCTTGGGTTGGGGTTCCACTCATACCCTCTGATGCCAAACATTGCTTGCTGAGTTGTCCTTGCTTCTGTGGGCTGAGGGGTTTGGAGATAGCTACCACTTTCTGGTTTCCTGGGGTAGGGTCTGTGGTGGAGCCTGAGACTGCTTTCCAGACCCACCCCGATGGAATGGACTTTTCCTGCTTTCCTTCCAAGTTTCCTTCAGCTGTAAAATTGTTCAACTCCATCTTTTTTAAGGGGTCTGACACTCTAAAATTTGTTTGGAGTCATTATTTAAAGGTATGGCAGGGTCTGGGAGAGAGCTCGGGTGAATCCCTTTCTTCACTCCACCTTCTTGGCTCCACATGCAGAATATTGGATTCTTATGAAAGTTTGACGCTAGAGAGGAAGTGAGATCCCTGTCTTGTTGCCAATGCAAATATTACACTTTTAGTCAGCCATCTCATGTCAAAGTCTGCCATCAAATAAAATCCTAAATTTATGAAATGAAGAGTGTTGATTTCCTCCTGTGTCAATAAGAATTCAGACTAAATCATCAACATCCAAATTATCTGTCATAGTTCCTGTCATGTCAAAAGTCATGGGATACAGGTTGACTTCATAGCAGTGAAGGAGAAGCCCAAACCGAGCGGCCTGGGTAGATTCCTTCCTCCAGGTTGCTAGAAGTGGCTGAGTCTCATGATGAAGCCATGTTCTCAGCAGGAGGAGCTGAAGACTTTTAGCCACCCAAGCCACAAACACTGCAACTCGACTCTAACATGGTGAGGTCATTTGGGTCCTCTTCAAGTAGGAAGAACAACAACCAAAGCCCACCTCCTCATTCATGTACCTGCCTCCTCTTCCTCAATTGCTGACCAATCACAGTTGATTTTCACCAATCAGGGACACCTCCTTTTCCAAAGGTTTTGTGTTTGCTCTTGGAGAGCATCAATTTAATGATCATCAGCTAATCTATTAATACACTGATGATTAGTTACCCAGAAACTCTGTCTCTCAGGCTTTCATTGCCGGCACCTTGTTTTCTTCCCCTCTCCTTCTGATACACTCCATTCTGAAAAAAGCCATCTTTGTCCTTCAGGCAATACCAACATTGTCAAATATGTGGTGTGTACCCCTGGCCTTAGTTCTTTCTCCACCCAGTCTCTTAGGCCTTCAAAAGATCGAGATATAGGAGAGACCTCAGAAGTCTCATAGTTCAATTCCCCTCTTTTTTACAAAGGTGATTTGCTAACCATCCTGTACAAGGTTTTAGACTGAGAGTTTGAAGGGATATCAAAGCGTATATATGCAACCCACACAGTTTAAAGATGAGGAAACTGAGGCCCACAGCAAAGTGACTTGCTTAAAGGCATACATAGGAATATAGACCTGGTGTTGAAAAGATCTCAGAGGTTTTATAATGGAACTTTCTCATTTTATGATCTGGGAAAGGAAGCTCAGAGGCTCTAAGTGACCTGCTCAGGACTACACAAGTCATCAGAAACAGAGGCAGAATTTGCAGCTGGGCCTCTTTGGCTCCAAGTCCAAGCTCCTTCCATTCTACCACAAAATGGCTCCTTTACTCACCCTCACTTTCTCCTTCTGTGACCAAGTAATGATGTTGCTATCAAAAAGCATGTCTAACTTGGTGACTTCGAGGTAAGGGGAAGTGGGAAGAACAAAAGAACAAACTCAGTGAGTTCTGGAGCTGAGCTGAGACACCACTTCTGCTGCTCCTTCATTAATCCTCACCTTCCTCTGTGTCATTTTCTCCCTTCCCCTCTCCACAGGACTAAGTCCTGTGCTGGACTGGCAGTCAGGGCTCAACAGGGTTTTTCTACCACAAACTGACAAAAGTCCAATGACCTTTGAACGATTTTTACGATTTTCTTTGGCCGTCATCTCCTCAGCACTTTCTCAAATTTTTGGAGCCTAAGAAGAGTTTCCAAATTGTTGCAACTCTTTCACAAAAACAATCTTCTTGCAGATTTTCCTGTTCTGTCCCCTGTCAGACCTTGGAATGGAAAGCAGAACAGAATACTCCATTGACTTTCACATAAGCTCTTTTCTAAGGATAAAAAGGCTCACTGTCAATGACTCTGTGGTCTTTTGAGACGGGTTACCTGGCAGCAAAGGGCAACTGGGCTCATGTGGTCCATTATTCTGTTTCCTTAGCACAGTCACTTAGAAAGAAGGATCTTTTTCTCTGTCGCCAACATCCTGGTTCCTGATTATAGACAATTTGTCTTTTTGCTCTTTGATGACAGGACTTGATACACTGATGCCTGTGGTAATCCTCAGATATGTGGAGCTGGGAGAGAAGGAGATGACACACTCCCCTCAGACCCTGATAGGAGGTTTTCTGGAGAAACAGGGTGATGGAGTGACCATGTCACCTTAGACCCCTTCTGCTGCAGAAGTATTATTGCCTTCTCTTGTTTCCATGACAGGATGCCTACAGGAGATTTATATTATCTTTGGAGCTAAACAATGATTTGTTATAACTCATTACCTCATAAAATAAGTTGTGTGTAAATCCTTTCAGATCTCTTATATTAGTATTATGTTGACAGGAAGAGAAAGAAATCAGTTCAGGTCAATGAGGATTTCATGAGTGTTCAGTAGAAGAGCTGTTCCATTTAGAGAGTGTTATTTTTTTTAATAAAAAGTCACTCCTTTATACCTTCAATCTCAAAACTTCTACAGAGATGAGAGGAGCTTAGTAAGATGAGGAAAACAAAGAAAGCAGGAAGTAGTGGATACAGAATTGAACTTTATGTCAGGAAAACCCAGGTTGGAATTGTCCTCTGTGCCCTCTGAGAAAAGTCACCAAACCTCTGGGGTTGGCAGTTTCTTCCACTGTAAAAGTAGAGGGTGGAACTAACTGGCCCTTGAGGCCTCTTTCAGCCTTAGATCAAGGATACTGAAATTACTGGCAGAGGGAACTGAGGCAACAGGTATACAACATATGAGATTGACAGTGCCAGAGAGCCAGAGACAGAGACAGAGCAAGAGAATGATAGAGGGAGGTGGGCAGAGGTTGGAGAGGGGGAGCGGGGAAAGGATGGACAGAGACATGGCTTTGCTCAGATGAAGTATAACAGTGGGAGACAGATGTCAAACATCATTCAACATCTGGAAGTAGAGGAGCTAGACTGCCATCCCAGCCCAACTACTTAGGATAATGACTACCACTGTAGCCACACTTACTGTCTGATTATGAAAACTCTCAGGGTTTTCTTTTTAATTTACTAACCTTGCTCACCAAAGCCAATATTTACTCGCATGGCTCATTTGATAAGGCCCAAGTGTCACTCAGATTTGATATTACTTCCTTAAATTACCTTCAAAACTATTACCCTTGTTTTTGGATTTATTTTCTCTGAATATTGCTCTTGTGAGTATCAATATTTTATTAAATGAAGTGAAAATAAGGGTGAAAGTAAATCAGTGGTGTCTCTACAATTACGAGTTCTAGTTCTATATCAGATGATCTTTGCTATCATGAAGACTTTCATGGGTCATTTGGATACTGATGATTTGACCTCATTTCCTATGTACACTGAAGGAATTCATTACTTCCTGTTACAAATTCAGGACTTCATTTATTGCCCTTCTTTCCCCTTTAACCTGTTGTAAACTGTCCCACAGGTTAAAATAAATAAAATCGGATTACAGAATTCATCTAAGTATAATATTAAGAAATGGACATAAGATAGTAGCCTTCCAGTAACCTTGAAATGACGATATTATGGGATCTCCTTAAATGACGACTTTTGAAGTATTTTTCCTTGTTCTGAATTTGCAGGATTCTGTTTGAACACCAGACATCAGTGAAAGAAGACATGTAACGTTCCTCAAAGGCAAGTAATTGATCAACACACTTTTATTATGCACTTACTATAAATTTAATTCAATTTACTAAATATGTATTGATCAACTACTATGTGCCAGGTATATTGTGCCCATCATGGGTGATTTCTGGAAATTAAAAGTCGCGTGAAACAAAAAATAAGTAGGTAATTACAGAAAAACACACAAAAGAGAACAGTATAGAATAAAACTAACAAAGTAGGATAAATGTGAAGGGCTTTAAAAGTCAACAATTGGAGCCTCTGTTTAATCCCAGATGGACAGGGGAGATACTGGAGTTTCTTGAATGGATTTATTGACCTCCCGTGTAAATATTTCAGAAAGGGCAGAAACCACATGTCAGTGAAAGTGTGCTGTGTTGCTGAAAGGTCAGTTATTTGGTCAGTGAGCATTTATTAGGTGCCTTCTTTGGAGAAGAAGGGCTTTGGAGAAGAAGAAGCCCACTCCAAAGGAAACTTTGGAGGATTCTTTGCATTGTGTATTGCATTCAGCAACCCTAGAATGGCTCCAAATGTTCTGCTGACTCTCATGACAAATAGAGCGCAGGAGGATACAGACAGGTGAACACCAAGTCTGCCAGGGATACAGTTACATGGGAAGCGTGATCTGCAGCAGAGGGGTCCCTCTGGACTAATCAAGAAAGCCTACTCGGGAAGGTGGAATTAGTCCCGCGACTCACTGGCAAGATTGTGGGGGAGTTTGGGGAACAGAGTCTTATTAGAACTGGACATCATGAAGCCTTCAGCCTGGCAGTTTTCTATGCCAGGAGCCTTTCTGGGAGGGAGCGCTTGCATAGCCACTGGGAGCGTGTAATTTCTGGTGCTAAGTTCCCTCAAGGCTGAGGAGGAAGTCTGGGTGGAGGGAAGGGTCCACACAGGTCAGGGCCATTGCTTAACCGTTTGGAGATGCTCTTTGCATGGAGAATGTACAAAATGTGAGCTCACAGCCCTGAGAGTGTGCCCCGAATGTATCCCCCACTGCTCTCCCCACCCCAGGCATTGTGGGCCAACCCTGGGGCGGTGTCAGACCCCTCCCTGACTGCTCCTGGTGCAAAGGTGGGGGTTGGGCGGGTGGGTGCGGGTGGAGGAAAATGGAACACCTAGCCCCTGCCCATCAGATGTTCCTGGGGCACAGACGCAGCACCCCCCCAAGGTCCCCCGCTGAGGCAGCCGCGTGGGTCAGTGTCACCAGTGGCTTCTGCTTTTCTGGTAGAGTCCCCTCAAGGTCTCAGACCCGGGCTGTCTCTGGAGTGTCCTTACCCTCAACATTCACCTCCAGGGAAAGTGAGGGACAGCTGTCAGTGGGGGGGGGGGGTAATGGGGCAGGTCACAAATCAGAAAACGTGGGAACCATCGAGATAGAGTGGAGGAGGCTGGCTATTATTGATCTAACAGTTTAATGGATCGCCTAACCGGAAGGACAAGTCACCCATGACCACCTCCTTCTCCCTTGCCCCAGTCCCCCATTCCCAGTGTCTTCCTGTGCCATAGTCTGACCATCTCCTTCCTGTCTCATTACCTACAGCAGCGCCCCGCCCCCAGCCCCAGGGAGTGACCTGGCAGCCACGTGCTTCTCCTCACTGGCCAGGGCCTGCCCCGCCCTGGCACGTGACTGTAGCTGGCCTCGCGCCCCAACCGACGTCTTGATCAGCCGCAGAACAGTGGACAAGAAAAGCTTGAGCTTGGGGGGCGCTAGGGGACGAGGGGAGGTGGGTCAGGGCCGGGCCTTCTTCCCCTCTTCCTCCCGTGGGAAGTGTCTGTCCGTCTGTCCGTCAGTGGTAGTCTGAGCTACCAGTGAGTACCCTGAGTCCTGGCCTCCTCGCCCCACAGGCCGCCACCCCACCCGGCCCCACCAGGGCCACATCTGTGGTGCTGAGAGCTGTTCAGCAGCCAGACCCTGACCCTGACCCTGACCATTCTCCCCACAGATGCTCCTCCTCCTCTACCCATTCCCGCCCTTCCTCTTCTTCCTCTTCCTCCTCCTTCTTCCAGCCTTCCACTTCATAATGGAATTAATTTTAGTCTTATTTACATTGAAATTGTTATCTGTTATTATTCCTGTTAGACTAAATGTGCCAGGATGTTTATTAGTATGCTAAATTACCTCATTTGTTCTGTTAGCACCTAATGTTAATGTGATAATTTCCTGTATTAGAATTACAACTCTTCTTTTGTTCCTTTGAGCTATGGATTTCATTGGAAAAGACTGATGGAAATATGATGGGAAAGACCAGTAGCAGAGCAGTAACTAAGTTGGGGGGGTCACCATTGGATTTAGGCCCAGGCTTAGGTTACAATGCAGAGTTTTCCCTTCAGGGAAGAACTAGAAATTGCAAAGGAAAAGATTTTTCAGATTCACTCTTTAGTTTGAAGACTAAGGTCAGATAAAGATCTGGGCAACTAAGTCCATCCAAAGTTCAGAAGATTCTGTAGGAAGCCCATATTAAATCTAACACTGTATAAATATCAGAGGGGGCAAAATATGTGTGCGTGTGTATATGGGTGTGTATGTGTGTGTATATGTGTATGTATATACATATATGTCTGTGTATATATATATATATATTTATGTATATATATACATATATGTCTGTATATATATATATATATGTACATATATATATATATATATATATATAATTGAGATCCCTGATGATTCTCTAATATCAGATGCTTCCTAATACTGTTCTAACTGAGAATTATTTAATTCCCTCCCACTGTGCAGCTCTCAAAGATTTCTCTGTCGGGAACATCTGCCACAGGAGCCAGCAGAACTTCTTGAGCAAACCAGTCTTTCCTCTAGAATCTTAGAGTAGGAAATCCTAAAAATGATAAGTTATGACCCTTAGCCCAGCACCCTTTAAGCTACCCAGTAAATTCACACTATGTAAAACGACATTTTTCTAAGTGTTTATTTGTCTGGATTGGCTGAGTACTTAGACTGTTTCCTGATGTGGAAAGGTTCAAAGTAAAGTCAAGGAAATAGGGGATTGAGAAGTGATCCAGCTTGTTAAGAAAATACATGAAAGGATTATATGGAACAGCAGTTGTCATCACTTGTCTTTAAAAAAAATGGAAATAGATTTTATGGAAAATACTCTTTTTGTTTTTTGAAGAGCTTAGAGTACTGGGCCCTAGGAATTAATGTCTCCATTAGCAATTACAAAAATGGATGTAATTTGATTTGAAATGTATTATCTGTGTGACCCCTAACCAAATAACCCTATGTCTCTTTACCTCAGTTTACTGGAGAATAAGAAGATAATAAGAGCCCTCACCTTCCCAGGTTGTACTGAGCATCCCAGAACTGTACATCACTTTATACAGTGCCTGGTTTTGAACAAGTGCTGTATGAATGTTAACTGTTTTTATGATTTCTTTAATTAGTTGAAGTTGCTTCCCATTTGATAACTCTTTATGAATTGGATGTGATCAGTATGCAAAATCAATGGAGAAGAGATGAATGACTTTCTAGGTAAGATAATTTGCAAATGCAGTCCCCAGAATGGAAGCTGCTTCAAGTGGTAAGGGTTTGGTTTGATAATGGGTTCTCTTTCAAGTTTTAAATACATGGTATTGTTTATCTTATTATGTTACTAAATTTCCTTACATTGGGAAATTTGGTCAATTTGATCATGTTAGTAAAATTTTTGTCAGTTTTGTTCTTAGAAAAGTATTCTAGAGGTTAATTAGATTAAAAATTTGACTGAGTTAGATAAGAAGGTTTAAAAGAGGGGAGAAAATTGTGGGGTCATTTTATCAGCCCTAAGTTCTGACCAAGTGCTTTAATATTCTGATGTACAGGGAATTATGAACTTAATCTTCCACATTTGCCTGTAATTAAAGAGGGAATTGTGCTCTCACAACAGCCCCAGTGTTGGCTTTCCCATGCTTGACAACTTTTCCATCCATATGTTAAGCTAGATAAAAGCATTGCCTTGGGGATTTCGACTCAATCTTGGGCTGGACTGAGGTAGCCAGTTGCTTTCTTGTCTAAGTTACTTGGCCTAGTCTCCAGGAGATGGCCTGAGAGAATACAAACAATTGTCTGGATTGCCTTTTTGGTGTAAGAAAGTCAAAAATTGGGGCAGCTAGGTGGCGTAGTGGATAGAGCACCAGCCCTGAAGTCAGGAGGACCTGAGTTCAAATCTGATCTCAGATACTTCTTAGCTGTGTGACCCTGGGCAAGTCACTTAACCCCAATTGCCTCAACAAAAAGCAAAAAAACAAAAAGAAAGTCAAAAATTAACTTTTTTGGGGGGAGGGGAACTGGTAGTGAGTGCCCCACCTCAACTTAGGGCTATTCAGAACCGAAGAGGAGGTCATTGGCTGACTGATTCAAACAATTTAAAATATAAATCATTATTATTAGAAAAACATGACTTAGTTTTAAGAAACAAGAATTGTGTGACTCTGACCACCATCCTTCAAAAAAGGGCATGAGATCACAGGGAAACTGAACACAATTGTCTAAATGTGACAGACCTCAAACCAAAGTTAGATAGGACTTGAGCGATAATCCCTTTGAAATAGGAGAGCATTTTTTGTAGATGGTCCTGGAAAAAGGGAGGAATGGCTATGTAATTATAAATGGGACAGATTGGTTGGTGCTGGAGTCCTGGTCCCTGCAGTAGACCTAGTTCTGGTCAGCACAGAGTGTGAACATTCTGCCCTAAATGAGGCCATTTAATGATTAAGTGGAAGAGAGGGAACTATCTGCCCAGATTCCCAAAATGCATATGGGGCAGTGCATACGTTTGGGAAGATTTGGGAGGAATGGGGTCTCATAAAGTGTAATGGGAAGGACCTGAGTCCCAGAAAATTAATTGGGCTAGTACTAGAGAATTTGCTACTGCCACAGGAAATAGCAGTAGTCCATATTATGTTAGTTCTAATTCCACAGTTTGATCATCCCAAGACTGGACCTGTCTTTAGTCACAAGGAAATAGAGGAGCTATTGAAACTGGGAGCCATTAAGGACAAAAAGGGTGGTGAGTACTCCCAGATGGGTGGGAAAATAATAAGCAAAGCAATGACCAGGGAACTGATGGGAATTTTACATAGAAGTGGTCACTGGGGAACCCAGGGATTATTTCACCCATTTCTTAAAGAAGTTGGATGAGGAGCAGTTGACACCAGAGCAGAGCAGATTACAGAGAGGTGTGTATTTGCTGGGTGGTTGCCATCAGCCCTTTGTAGGATTAGGTCGGCTCCTAGGAGAGATCTAGGAATGTCACCCTTTGAGGTGTTATAAGGAACGCCCTCTCCTGGGAGGAAAGGGGAGATAGGGACATCAAAGGACAGGAGCCTGAGAGACTCTATCCTGGCAGTGTCCACTTCCCTTTCAGAACTCTGACAGAAAGGACTCCTTGCTCAGACTTCACCTCTTGATGTTGTGGTCCATCCTTTCAAGCCAGAGGACTGGGCACCAATAAAGTCCCGGAAGGGAAAAAAGCTGCATCCCAACAGGCCACGGCCATTCCGGATTCTACTCATTCCCACAACTGCCTAAAGAACTACTGAACACGGTTGGACTGATTACCCCAAGGTGCAAGGTTAAGAAACGGTTGTCACCAGTGGGCCTTCTAGCCCTGTGAAGTGTCCTCCTGCCTTATGTCTCTCACATGTGATGATAACCCTAATTGGACTCCAGCCCAAAGGTTCCAGAGACTCTTAGCTTGGTTGTTTGACCCTTGGTGTTTGGGAGTAGAGTGGGAGATAAAGTGGATTAAGTGGGATTATCGGAACCTTAATGGAAACAGAATTCCCCTGAGGGAAATTTGCTGGGAATCACAGGGACCTCACCCAGAAGCCTCTTCCTTTAGGCTTATTTCTGTAGAGATCCAGGATCATCCTTGGTTCTGCAAGATATATAGACAGAGACCAGGTGCTGCTGTAGAAGGCTGGGTGTTTTGGGATGATCAAGCTTTCCCTTGGCCCTCAGCATGGCAATTACCCTCATCCTTGTCTTTCTAATTTATCCCCTGACTGCCTTTAATGAAACAACCCTGATTCCAGGATTTCAGTCATGGGGTGTAGAGAATAAACATTTCCACTTGATGGAAGCCATTGCCAAAAGTTTTAGTATGCCCAATTGCTGGATTTGTGGAGATCCACGACAATTTGAGAGGTGGCCTTGGGTGCCAGTGCCTTGGAGTCCAGCCTGGATTCCCAGGAACCATCCAGAGGCACTTCATGCTGCTGGATCCTGGTCTCCGGCTGAGAAATATACATGGCATTTGACAGACTCAGTAAGAGACTTAGATTGCTTGAATCACACTGGAGAGAGAGAGGGGTTGGGGGAGAGGAAATGTAGTGGGATTTACAGGGCAGAAAACACCAACTATACCACTAAGGGCTGTCACGGGAGCCACCTGCTAGTAGCTGCTGGGGATCTCATTCTGACCAGCAGAAGAGATTGTGTCATATGAGAGACGGTAATGATGCAAGGAGATGAAAAGGCAGTTGCAGTGAAAATCTCTGAACCTCTCTCTCTATTACATTTCCAGTACAGAATATATAAAAGATTTGTAAGTACAACAAGGTTATAAAATAAAAGCATACGTTTTTTCACAAGCAACATCTGTGTCAGTAATGTGTTTTATGACCTCTGGACAGACATCACTGACCTCTCTGCTCATGTCGAGCTTTCTTGGTGTTTGTCAGCTCTGCTCAGAGAGTTGAAGATGACCAAAACACTTCTTTATTTTCTCTAGTGTGCTGGGATTCCCAGCTGTGGTGGGGGTAGGGGTTGGGGAGCTTTGGAGAACTGAGCCACTCTTTTAAGGTGCACTTCCCTTGAACTTTTTTCTGGCTTCCTGGGTTCCACACTTAAGTGTGGTCCTCAACAATGACAGAGATAGATGAGACTGGAGTCAGACTCATGTCTGATTAAGTGGTGGCACCTCGGTCCTGATAATCAAGGGAGCGTGTTGTAGGGGTACGCTTTTTCTTAATAGGTCACGCAGAACTTCTGAGGAATTGTTGAGCTATTTTTTGAGCTCTATTGTCAGGAGATTTGATTGATTCGGCCGCATGTTGTGGACAAAATCAAAAGGACAGGGTGATTACTAGCACGTATTCATTTATAGAAAGGGGTTGGAAGAACAACTCCCAGGGAGGAAAGCATTTTCAGGAATATTGGAGCAGGGAAAATATGACATCAAGTCCTATTGTACAAAGTTGTGACTGGAAGAGTGGACAGCACTTATAGCTTTGCAAATACTGGCACAATGGACCTTATGCCATTGAACGTGGTCCCCTAGGACTCCAAGACACACAGTATTACCCCATTGGGAGGAACACTGCAATATTTGTGAACAGCCAGCATTAAGGGGCCCTTATTGGATTTGTGGGCTAATGGCTTATACTCACTTGCCTGCAGATTGGACGGGCAGTTGTCACATTGGACTGGTTAGACCTAAATTCTTCTTCCTGCCTGATGAGGAGGGAGTCATCTGGGAATGTGCTGGTATGATGATTTAGACACAAAGGAAAGGGTTATTGACACATTCCAAACACACACTGGTGTTGCTAAATGGTGGGGGGGGATACTCGGCCCCCAGAAATGTTCATGCAAACCTATGGTCCAGCCCCTTGGGTTCAGGATGGGAGTTGGGGTTATAGAATGCCAATCTAAAACCTTCATAGATTGATTAGCCTTCAAGCTGCTGTGAAAACCATCTGAAATCAGAAGACAAGGACCTTAGACTTATTGGCCAGCCAAGCTATTCAGACTAGGGAAGCGTTACTGCCACATAGGGCAATTCCAGATCCACAAGTGTTAGCTGAAGGGGGTGGGGTATGTGGGAAGCTAAATTTATCAATTGGCTATATGGGAAGTGATGACATCGGAAAAGTAGTCAAGGGTATAATAAGGAATATCAGGGAACTTTCTCATGCTCCAATCCAAACTTGAAATTCCCCTTTTAACATTCATTGGTTATCATGGTCTGGAGGTTCCTGGTGGAAACAAAGAGGGGTCTAATTAATAGTAATGCAATTAGGGGTCTAATACTTTTACGTGTTTCTCTTCCCTGTTTGATGCCATTGATGAATAGAATGATATAAGATTCATTACAAGAATTGGTACTGGGGGCAGCTAGATGGCGCAGTGGATAGAGTACCAGCTCTGAAGTCAGAAGGACCTAAGTTCAAATGTGGTCTCAGACTCTTAACATTTCCTAGCTGTGTGACCTTGGGCAAGTCCCTTAACCCCAAATGCCTCAGCAAAAAAAAAAAAACATTAAAAATTGGTACTGGTTCACATTTAATGTGAAGAGAGTCTTTTGGGATCATGCTGAAAAGAACTAATGAACTTAATTCACCTCTCTTCAAAGAGAAGTGCAAACTAATGTTATGAAAATTTGAGGAAGCCATTGGGAAAAATGTGTGGAAGCAAAATCCTTACTAGAAATAAAGGTTAGGGATTGTGAGAGACAACCTAAAGTTAAATTTCCACAGAATGATTAAGTTTAGATTCCTCAAAAACAAAAACTAAAAAGCCAACACCCCCCAAAAATTTGAGATTAAGTTTCCTCAGAATGTTGTAAGCCTCAAAGTAATATAAGATGATATGTATTTCTGACCAATGAGATTTCAGAAGAAGAGACTTGGCTCCAAATTTTTAATAACAATGTCTAGGCCAGAAACTAGTTTAAAGTTACCAGGGTCAAGGACTTGGGGAAAGCTTTTCTTTATTGGACTTCCTTAGCCTCATGCATATAAGCTGACACACCCAGCATGGGATTACAACCTCCTCATTAACAGAACAATGGATGTATGAAGAGGGAGGGGGAACATGTTTAGGCGTAGAATGTGAGAAATGATGTCACTCCAGGGGGAACTGGCCCATTCATTCTCTGGAGGGAGGGAACTGTGAAGAACTAACAGCATAAAGCTTGTCTGCTTCTCTACCTAATTCTCCCTCTTCCCATTACAATTCTGGCCAGAAACTATCAATTCCTCTGGACTTTCTCAACAAAATCTCTTTGTTACTTGATTTTCAGACTTGGCTTGTTTCTAACAATGAGCTTGGGGTGTTTTAGGATCTGGCTCCCATTACACTTGCATCTGCATAATCGTGGGGTGTTTTAGTGTATGGCTCCCCCTACACTTGTGTCTATGTGATCATTGGACCCTCTGGAACTATTGGGGCCACCAGGAGAGAATGGAGAGAGCTGAGAGTTCAGGAGGGGGTGTGTGGGTGAGGGGCCTGATGAGCCACCAAAGGAGACTGGAAAGGAGAGGCAGGAAGACATCCCCGAGAACCCGGGGCCAGGTAAACCCAGAGTGGAGAGTGTGGGGGACCAGTGTGGTCTGGTCAGCAGACGCCTGTCCGGGCAGAGTTCCATAATCATGAAGCTGGAGACAAGGCACCGGCTGCTGTCAACTAAGGGGTCACGGGCAACTTGGGAGGGGACACTTTGTGTTGAGAAGTGAGGTCAGGAGCCAGGCTACAGGAGGCTGAGAAGGGAGGGACAGCAGAGGAAGGGGAGACAATGGCTCCAGACAGGAGGAGTCAGCAATGAGGGAGATTCCTCTTGGAGTTTGTCTCAATACCCCACAATTGGCTGGATGAGAAGGTGGCAGCTGGAAACCATTGAAAGAGATCCCTTTGGGAGCTTCTGGAGAGCCCTGCCTGTTGGGGGCCTCCGCCTGTCTACACCATTCTAAAGAAAAAACTTACTCAGGATTCTCAGTACACAGTCCCCATGTGATGCAACCTGTGAGGTGAGCCCTGGGCTCTGTGGATCTGTCGGTGAACCCTAGAAAAAGAAATGTCCCCGTTCGGGCCCACAGACAGCAGATAACAGGGGCAGAATTCTGAGGACAATTGGAGGTGCATTCTGCATAGGCCCGCCCCTCAGGCAGGCGGGGATGGTATTGAGTATTCCTCAGCAATGAGGAAGAGCCTCCTCACCCTTGTTATACTGTGAATGGGGCTCCTCCCTCCTGGATCATGTGAAGTGGGTAAACAGGGACTAGGGGGAAGGGCTCCTCCCTCCTGGACCAGGTGAGGAGGGGATTACCCTCCTGGATTATGTGGAGTAGGGGATTATAAAAGAGGGTAAACAGAGACTCCAGGAGGCACTATCGGCACTAATGACATTACTGGCAGACTGCCAACATGCTGGCGGGTAACATTGAGCATTGCCATGTAATAGGGAACTTCAGTTTGTGATATCCAGTAATAAAGACCTGCTGTGGGCCAGCCTTTCGTATCTCAGGTGTTCTGTGGGGATAATTCCCTGCTTAGAAGCAGTGCCGGAGACGTCCAAAGACCTGGGAAATAGGTAAGAAACCAATTGATCCCCATTGAGGTGAGCGACAGAGAGTCCACCCCCGATGAGGAGATTGGTGGGTAGTTAACGTCCCCCGCCGAGGTGAGCGGACAGGACTTAACGTGTCCCCTCTGCCTCAAACCAGCCCTATCCTACACAACTCAGTGATAACACCTGTTTTGTGCCACAAATCCAGGGATTCCACACAATTTTGATTGTGAATTGGACACAGTCACTCAGTCACCACTTAGCAAGTGCCCGGTCGTCGTGCTCCAGGCACTAAACTCTGCAGATCCAAGGAAAGGACAGACCTTTCCTGCCCTCAGGGGGCTTACTTGGGGGAGGGAGAGGGGGAGGAGTCAACATGCAGAACAGCCAGTACAAACCTGAATTGTGCAGAATTAGGGGGATGTATCCATAGGAAGAAGGCATTCCAACCCTGAAGCCTGAGGCTTCCTGCAGGAAGTGGCGATTTCAGGTGGGATTTGGAAGAAAGCCAGTGGGATGGGGGAGGAAGAGGAAACAAGACCCAGCAAGGAGGACAGTGGGCCCCAGTGGCACGGTCTGTGGGGGCACATGGGAGAGGAGCTAGGTGGTAGGCCCAAGGAGACTGCCAAGGAGTTCTGGGAGTGGAGCCAGGATGGTGGAATAAAGTCAGGAAGCTGCTCCAGCTCTCCCAGTTTCCCTCAAAAACCCCATGAAACCAAGCCTCTGAACAGAATCTGATGGAAAGAAACCCCTCTCCAGTTCAAGATGGACTGAAAAAACTTCAAGAAGCGTCAGTCTCATTGTGGTGAAAAGGTCAGATAGACTCTGGGCAAGCTGCTGAGAGGGTCTTAGTCACAGCACATCAACAACTCAGTCCTGTCTCAGTAGAGGAGCAAATGGGGGGGGGCAACCTCCAGTCCCAGCTCAGAAGGCTAACTCTGGGAACCCAGGCTGTTTCCTGAAAAGAACAGGCAGAGCTCCCCCCTCCATACACAAGGGGCCCCTGTGCTCAAAGCCAAGGCTCAGAGCTGCACAGGAAGCTTGGGACAGCACCAACTTGACCCCAAGAGCAGAACTCCCCCTGGAAAATAAAAAAGAGGAAGTACAAAAGAAAAGGAACGAAAATGAGCAAGAAATAATAAAGAACCTTGACCATAGAAAGCTACTATGTGACAGGGAAGACCCAAACACAAACTCAGAGAAGACAGAACGTCCACAGAAGAAATCTCCAAGAGTGAGATAAATTGGTCTCAAGCCCAAAGAAGCTTCTTGGAAATGCTCATAAAGGATTTCAAATATGAGAGAGGTGAGCACAAGGGAGACAGTAGTTTGGAAAAGGAAGGAAAAAATTGTGTAAAGAAAGCAAGTCCTTAAAAAGTAGAATAAACCAAATAGAAAAAGATAGTAAAGGTAACTGAAGAAAATCACACATTAAAAACTAGAACAGGGCAAATGGAAGCTAATGACTTTGTGAGACAGCAAGAGTCAATTAAAAATTCTAAAAAAATGGAAAATTGGAAGAAAATGTGAAATACCTCACTGGCAAAATAACTGACCTGGAAAATAGATCAAAAAGAGACAATTTATAAATTATTGGCCTGCCTGAAGGCTAAAAGCCTGCATAGCATTCAACAAGAGGCCATTGAGGAAAAGTGCCCCAATATTCTAGAAACACAGGGAGAAATACTCATTGAAGGAATCAAATATTCACTTCTTAAAAGACATCCCACAAGGAAAACCCCATGGAACATTGTTACTAAACTCTGAATCTATAATCTGAAAAAAATTACTGCAAGCTGTCAGACAAAAACAATTCAGACATCAAGGAGTAATGGTTGGGATTACCCAGGATCTGGCAGTTTCTACAACAAAGGATTGGAGGGCCTGAAATACCATATTGTGTAAGGCAAAGGACCTGGGGTTACAACCAATAATTAATTACCCAGTGAGACTCAGCACTCAAAAGGTCTGTACTGAAAAACGAGGAAAGAGAAGGTATAATGGGACAATTAGTTTACAGAAAAAGGCACAAGAGACCTATTGCAATCTAGGAAAAGAAGGGAAGGGATGAGCATTATCTGAAGCTTGATGTCTTCAATTTTGGCTTTAAGTGGGAATAACAATCATTCATTAAGATTACAGAAATTTATCTAAACTTCTAAAGAAGTAGGAGGAGAAAGAGTAAAAGAAAAGGGAGGGACAGGATAGAATGGAGAGCATAAATACTTGGTAAAAAGATAAGAGAAGGGAGGAAGGGTGATAGAAGATAAGGTAGTGAATGTGGTGGGCTAAAAAAAACACTAATAAGAGAAAGGAGAGATGCTAGACAAATTTTGGATGAGGTAATGATTTGTCTGCCACATGCTATTTCCCTTTCTCCTTCAATTGCTTTTGAAAGGCAATAGCCACCACTGACTGAAACAGTTTATAGACCTTCTGAAGCAAGCAAAGCATGTCCTGAAGGATAATTCCCAGGCATTATTTTTATAATCTGCAAAATAGTCAAGGAAAGTTGCCATGGAAATTCCATACTCTCAAGTTCCCATCCCAATTACATTTTCTTGGTGTTGTTAACATTGCCTTTTGATGTTTTCATGAGATTGAGTGAGATGGGAAACTGAGGACTTCTCAGAATAATGATTGTGAGAGATTGGTGTGGTTTTTCACTGGGAACCCAATTGCAGAAAGAGATAAATTGTGGCCTTTTAGAATATCAAAGGCAGAACAGACTAACTGGAACCTATTTGCTATTTACCTATTTGCAAAAGGACTGCTTGATATCTGTGGGCCTTGAGTGGGCGGGAAGTGCTTTGTTCTGGAGATTGGCAGGTCCTGGGAGTGGGCCTCCCTTTCTCTCTCTATAAGTATAGGCTCAGGTGAGAAAGGGGCAGGCCTCCTTCTTTTCCTTGAGGTGTCCCAGAGAAGAATGACTGTCTAGAATTTCTCAAAATTCAAATAAACTTCTAATCATCACTTTGAGAGATCTCTGAGTAATGATTTTGAATCGGGAATCGTATTTTTATCCCACACAAAATCAACTGGTGAAGGCTACTGATTACTTAGGAGCCTGAAATCATCTTCAATTTAAGGAGAGCTGTGTCACCCATGAATGAATGAATTTATGAAAAAGCATTTGTTGAGCACTTCCTATATGCACAGAACTGTACTTAATGATGAGATTATGGCTGGTTTGGTGTAGTTGGCAGAGAAAGCCTGAGGATGAAGAAAAGTTTAATGGAACAGTTATTTAGTCAAAAAGCAGTTATAAAGTAGCTACAAAGTGCAAGGCATTTGGGTAGAAAAAAAAGCCAAAAACAATTCTCTGTTTAAAAAAGATCTCCTATATAAAAAGGGAAGCAAGATAAAAAGAGCTGAAGTACAAAGAATAGACAGGATGTAAATGAAGGCAGAAGGTAGATAATAGAAAGTTAAGAAGAGTAGAAAGCAAATAGAAGTGACTATTGTCACTTAAAGGAGTTTCTCCCAAAGGGGAAATGTTATATGGTATGATCATCAGAGGGGATAGATGGATCCAGACATGTTTTTAAGCAGGGGAAGCAGTCAGTACACAGGGAGACAGCTATTGAAGTGAGAGAATGGGATGAAAGAGGTAGCAGGCTAATGGAGGAAATGGATTGGAAGAGGATCAGTCATGCAGGTAGAGAGGGATTTGGTTCAATAAGGAGTATTGAAGGTCTGCATAAGCCTCTTAGCCAAAATAAAAAAGAGATAGATGCAGCCCAGAAAAGAATGCTTACCACAAATCAAAAACACCTTTAAAAAAGGAAAAAAATCCTCCAAATTCCTAATTATAAAGGAAGTGAAAATGAAAAAAAAAAAACCCTTAGGAATCCTCTTACACTCTGCAATTGGACAAAAAAAAACCCCACAAAGAATCAAAAGTCAAAGTTGCAGGACTTGTGGGAAGGCAGGCAAAATAATACATTTTTGGTAGAACTGTGAAATGACAATACCATTTGGGAAAGTAATTTGGAATTTAAAGAAACTAACAAAAATGTCCATAGTTTTTAAAACAAAGACTCCATTAGACTCAATTACTGAGGGAATTTTTCTCCCTCGTTCTGAACTCCCTCATCCCCTAGATAGCAAGTAATTCAATATAGGTTAAACATGCAATTCCTTTAAATATATTACACCATTTATCATATTGTATAAGAAACGTTAGATCAGCACCTTGCCCTGTTATCCCTCTTGCTCCCTTCTTGGGTTTCTCTTCCCTGCTACTGCTTCCAAGTATGTGCTGCTGAGGAAAATGGGTGCTCTGATTGATGAGAAGGAGTTTCAGGTTGTGTTAAAGGAGCAGATGATGTGATGGAGCAGCTGGGTGGATGGAGCCCTTGCCTTTCAATCAAGATCTGAATTAAAATTCTGCCTTTAGCACTTCATAGCTATATCATCCTGAATTAAAAAAGCAACACAAATTTTATTGGAATATAGAAAAAAAGGATAAAATGCTAATATATTGCTTCTGAACATGAATGGGAATATATTTTTAATAGTGACATTATGGAAAATTCCCCAAATGGAAATTAAATCAACATATCTTTGCCACATGGTATTAGATCTGATAGAAACGATCTGATACTATTTACCAAGGATGAATTCAATTTAACTTTAGAACAGATAGAAAAAAAAATTTAAGCAGCTTTTGAAAAAGGAGATTACAAACATTACTGAGGCCTTACCTTACACAAATTAAAAAATGATTATACACCTTATGGAGCTAAGCAGCATATTTTGAACAGTTTTGACATTTAACTTGCTGATGAAAAATTCGATGACTTTTACCTTCACTCATAAGAAAGCAATTCTATTGTAGAAAAGAGTATCAGCAGACCTCACTATACAGATTTTCTCACAACACATCAATAAAAATAATAAAAGGAAGTACATTGACTGTAAGTAATCGTGGTTGTTGCAATACAGCATGTGTAGGTCTCACAGAAATGTCTGTAGATCACCTAGAGGAAAATATTGTTTCTGTGGTGGATGTACTTTAAGAAAAGTAGCCAGACACTTAGTTCTTATTCACAGCAGCCTTCAGACTTTATTGGGCCCCCCATGGGGAGGGCCCTGTTCTGAACTTACATTTTTTAAACTGTAAAAGAGGAATAATTATATTTGTACTATGTATGGAGGTGCTTAATAAATGCTTGTTGATTAAGGGGGGGGAAAAGAAAAGTAGCCAGAGAAGTGGGAGAATATAAAAATTATTTAGTCACTTAATACTCTTTGCCTCAGATCCTCATTGATAAAATAAGGAGGAGAAGGAAATGGAAAATTACTGTAGTATCTTTGCCCTCTCCAAAAAAAGTCAAATGGAATCACAGAGTCAGACACAACTGAAAAATAACTCAACTATATTCAAATACACCTAGACACACTGATCATCTGTCATCACCACAAACATCAGTGTATCCTGTGTCATCATCAAAGAAAATAAAAAGATGCTCTACAAAAAGGAGCTCACTTTCCAGAATACCTCATTCTTCCTACATCTACCATACTATGTTAACAGAATAATGAAAGGTGTGACCCAAAATATCATTTCATTTCCCAATCTGAAAATGATTGACAGTGAATTGGTAAAGGGCTGAAGTCAAATAAACCAGGTTTTTGAAATTTCAATTCCAAGCCATGTGTGCTAAGACCAATGTCTACCGGTATTACTCCACATAACAGGTTTGATCTATGTCTCTTGAGGCTACTCATATAGCAATTCTGTTTGACAAACTATTGTTGGTGGAACTGTGAACAGATCCAACCATTCTGAGAGCAATCTGGAACTATGCTCAAAAAGTTATCAAACTGTGCATACCCTTTGACCCAGCAATGTTTCTACTGGACCTGTATCCCAAAGAGATTTTAAGGGATGGAAAGGGACCGACATGTGCAGAAATGTTTGTGTCAGCCCTTTTTGTAGTGGCTAGAAACTGGAAACTGAATGGATGCCCATCAATTGGAGAATGGCTGAATAAATTATGGTGTATGATGTCATGGAATATTATTGTTCTATAAGAAATGATCAGCAGGATGATTTCAGAAAGGCCTGGAGAGATTTACTTGAACTAAATGAAATGAACAGAACCAGGAGATCATTATACATGGCAACAAGAAGACTATATGATCATCAATTCTGATGGAGGTGTCTCTTTCCAACAATGAGATGATGGAGTCTATTTCCAATGTTCTAGTGATGAAGAGAGCCATCTACACCCAGTCTGTGGGAACTGAATGTGGATCACAACATAACATTCTTACTCTTTTTGCTATTTGCTTGCATTTTGTTTTCTTACTAATTTTCTTTCCTTTTTGATCTGATTTTTTTCTTGTGCAGAAAGATAATTGTATAAATATGTTTACATATATAGGATTTAACATATGTTTTAATATGTATAACATATATTGGATTGTTTGTCATCTAGGGGAGGGGGTGAGGGGAAGGAGGGGAAAATTTGGGACATAAGGCTATGCAAGTGTCGATGTTGAAAAATTAGCCGTGTATATATTTTGAAAATAAAAAGCTTTAATAAAAAAAAGAAAATCAAAATCAAAACAATCCTAAGGATTCCTCTAGCTCTTTGCAAATGGATGAAAAACCCTCAAGAAATCAAAAGTCAGAGTTGTAGGAGGTGAGGGAAGACAAGAAAAATAATACATTTTTGGTAGAACTATGAAATGATACCCCCATTTTGGAAAGTAATTTGGAATTTAAAGAAAGTAACAAAAATATCCATAGCCTTTAAAACAAAGACTCCATTAGACTGCATTACTGGGCTTATTTTATTACCCCCCCAAAGCAATAAGAAAAAAGTCTCCATATATTCCAGAATATTTATTATGGGCATTTTTTTTCTGACAGCTACAAATTAAAAACATAGTAGATAGTCATCCCCTGGAGAATGACTACTAAACAAGAAATGGAACATAAATAATGGAATACAAAAACTGGGATTCAAGACATGATGAAGTGGTGAGTACAGGCTAATATGGCATGCTCTTTAAGAACTGTTGCACACTGAATTGGGCAGAGCCATGAAAGCAGTGTATCTACCTGATAACTACAACAATTTAAATGGAAAGAGCAAAACATCAAAAATTTTCAAGTACCTGCAAAGAGATGAAAAGAAAGCATGAGAAAACACCATCATCCCACCAACTCCAGGATGGGAAATGTCAGCAGATGTTAGACATGGCACACTTTTTTCCAGAATGCACCAATACCTGTGCACATTTTTATTTCTTTCAAGAAACAATTTTAGTTTTTCATTTTTCACAAGACATGCAAAGATAGTTTTCAACTTTCACCTTTACAAAACTTTGTGTTCCAAATTTATCTCCCTCCCTCCCACATCCCTCGTCCCCTTGATAGCAAGTAGTCCAATATAGGTTAAACATGCAATTCCTCTAAATATATTATCACATTTATCATGCTGTACAAGAAACATTAGATCAACACCTGTGCAATATGGTCCCTCTTGCCACCTTCTTGCGTTTCTCTTCCCTGATGCTAATTCCAAGCATGTGTTGCTGAGGAAAATGGGTTCTCCGATTGATGAGAAGGAGTTTCAGGTTGTGTTGAAGGAGCAGATGATCTGAGGGGGCAGCCTTTGAATCAAGGCCTGAGTTCAAATATTGCCTGTGACAATTCATAGCTATATCACCCTAAATTAAAAAGGCAACACAAACTTTATTGAAATTTAGAAAAAAAAAGAACAAAATACTAACAGCCTGCTTTTGAACGAGAATGAGAATGTGCTTTTTTTTATGGTCACATTATAGAAAGTTCTCCAAATGGAAAGGAAAACAAAATAACATTGGCATATGGAATTAGATCTGATACAATCTGATATTATTTACCAAGGGTGAATTCAATTAACCTTCAGAACAGACAGAAAATTTTTATAATCAGTTTTGGAAAAAGAAGATTACAAGCATCACTGAGGTCTTCCCTTATGCAAGATTAAAAAATTATTATACCCCTTATGAAGATAAGTGGCATCTTTTGAACATTTTTTATACTTTTTCCTTGTTGAAAGAATTCAATGACTTTTACCTTCATACATAGGAAAGCAAAAACCTATTGTAGAAAGAGAGTATTTTTATCAGTAGACCTCACCACACAGATTTTGAGACAACATATCAATAGAAATATCCAAGGAACCACATTAACTGTCAGTAATCATAGTTGTTGTAATACAGGATGTGAGTCCCACAAAAATGTCTGTAGATCACCTAGAGGAATATATTCTTGCTGTGGTGGAGATGCTTTCAGAAAAGTTGCCAGAGAAATGGGATAGTGTAAAAATTATTTAATCACTTAACACTCTTTGTCTCAGTTCCTCATCACTAAAATAAGGTGGAGAAGGAAATGGAAAACTACTGCAGTATCTTTGATCCCCCAAAAAGAATTCAAATGGAATCACACAGAGTCAGATACAACTGAAAAATAACTCAACTATGGTCAGATAGACCTAGACACAAACTGGTCATCAGTCATTCCCACAAACACCAATGTATCCTCTATCGTCATCAAAGAAAAAAAAAAAGATGCTCCAGAAAAAGGAGTTCACTTTTCCATAACACCTCATTTTTCCTATATCTGCTGTGCTGTTAACAGAATAATGAAAGGTGTGACTTCTAGGCAAACATGAGTGAAAAAGTGAAAAAAAAATCAGACCAAAAGTGGGGGAGGAGAAAGAAAAAAAACAAGCAAACAAACAACAGCAGCAACAACAAAAAAGGCAAAAATATTATGCTGTGATCCACATTCAGTCTCCATAGTCCTCAATATGGCTGCCAATGGCTCTTTCCAATGTAAGTCTATTGGAATTGCCTGGAATCACCTCATTATTGAAAAGAGCCAGGTCCATTACTGTTGT